>JAWPHD010012665.1:0-5000 GCA_037043455.1 Cyrtodaria siliqua
TTACAACACGACAGATAAAATTGTACATATTCTATACGTAATACCTTTATAAATAATAACCATTTGGACATTCAGATCGCAGAAAGAGCAACGTTATCTCTATTTTTTCTATTTACCCGTAAACGAATTACGTCCCTTGGACATAAAATATCAACGAGTATCATTTTGCGTGCCATAGACTGCCAGTGGCATTTCTGATGTGGTCATCTCTGTTGAAAGTACGTATACAAATGAAAAACTTACGGAGAAACTCATTGTTGCCGTGTCATGGCTTGTACATGCAACTTCTGGGCTCACTTGGTAAGAGATTACCGTTGTGTCTTGATACAGGTTTGCTGCAATAATCATAACAATTATCAAAGTAACAACCATTACAACACGCCAGATAATAATGTACATATTCTATACGTAATACCTTTATAAATAATAACCATTTGGACACTCAGATCGCAGAAAAAGCCACGTTATCTTTATTTCTTCTATTTCCCCGTACACGGATTACGTCCCTTGGACATCAAATGTCAACAAGTATCATTCTGCGTACCATAGAGTGCCAGTGGCATTTCTGACCTGTGCATCTCTGTTTAAAGTACGTGTACATATGAAAAACTTACGATGGAACTCATTGTTGGCATGTCATGGCTTGTATATGCAACTTCTGGGCTCACTTGATAAGATTAACGTTGTGTCTTGATACATGTTAGCTGCAATAATCATAACACTAATCATAGTAACAACCATTACAACACGACAGATAATATTGTACATATTCTATACGTAATACCTTTATAAATAATAACCATTTGGACACTCAGATCGCAGAAAGAGCAACGTTATCTCTATTTTTTCTATTTACCCGTAAACGAATTACGTCCCTTGGACATAAAATGTCAACGAGTATCATTTTGCGTGCCATAGACTGCCAGTGGCATTTCTGACGTGGTCATCTCTGTTGAAAGTACGTATACAAATGAAAAACTTACGGAGAAACTCATTGTTGCCGTGTCATGGCTTGTACATGCAACTTCTGGGCTCACTTGGTAAGAGATTAACGTTGTGTCTTGATACAGGTTTGCTGCAATAATCATAACAATTATCGTAGTAACAACCATTACAACACGCCAGATAATAATGTACATATTCTATTCGTAATACCTTTATAAATAATAACCATTTGGACACTCAGATCGCAGAAAAAGCCACGTTATCTTTATTTCTTCTATTTCCCCGTACACGGATTTCGTCCCTTGGACATCAAATGTCAACAAGTATCATTCTGCGTGCCATAGAGTGCCAGTGGCATTTGTGACCTGTGCATCTCTGTTTAAAGTACGTGTACATATGAAAAACTTACGATGGAACTCATTGTTGGCATGTCATGGCTTGTATATGCAACTTCTGGGCTCACTTGATAAGATTAACGTTGTGTCTTGATACATGTTAGCTGCAATAATCATAACACTAATCATAGTAACAACCATTACAACACGACAGATAATATTGTACATATTCTATACGTAATACCTTTATAAATAATAACCATTTGGACACTCAGATCGCAGAAAGAGCAACGTTATCTCTATTTTTTCTATTTACCCGTAAACGAATTACGTCCCTTGGACATAACATGTCAACGAGTATCATTTTGCGTGCCATAAAGTGCCAGTGGCATTTCTGACGTGGTCATCTCTGTTGAAAGTACGTATACAAATGAAAAACTTACGGTGAAACTCATTGTTGCCGTGTCATGGCTTGTACATGCAACTTCTGGGCTCACTTGGTAAGAGATTAACGTTGTGTCTTGATACAGGTTTGCTGCAATAATCATAACAATTATCATAGTAACAACCATTACAACACGCCAGATAATAATGTACATATTCTATACGTAATACCTTTATCAATAATAACCATTTGGACACTCAGATCGCAGAAAAAGCCACGTTATCTTTATTTCTTCTATTTCCCCGTACACGGATTACGTCCCTTGGACATCAAATGTCAACAAGTATCATTCTGCGTGCCATAGAGTGCCAGTGGCATTTCTGACCTGTGCATCTCTGTTTAAAGTACGTGTACATATGAAAAACTTACGATGGAACTCATTGTTGGCATGTCATGGCTTGTATATGCAACTTCTGGGCTCACTTGATAAGATTAACGTTGTGTCTTGATACATGTTAGCTGCAATAATCATAACACTAATCATAGTAACAACCATTACAACACGAAAGATAATATTGTACATATTCTATACGTAATACCTTTATAAATAATAACCATTTGGACACTCAGATCGCAGAAAGAGCAACGTTATCTCTAAAAAAAAATTCTATTTACCCATAAACGAATTACATCCCTTGGACATAAAATGTCAACGAGTATCATTTTGCGTGCCATAGACTGCCAGTGGCATTTCTGACGTGGTCATCTCTGTTGAAAGTACGTATACAAATGAAAACTTACGCTGAAACTCATTGTTGCCGTGTCATGGCTTGTACATGCAACTTCTGGGCTCACTTGGTAAGAGATTAACGTTGTTTCTTGATACAGGTTTGCTGCAATAATCATAACAATTATCATAGTAACAACCATTACAACACGCCAGATAATAATGTACATATTCTATACGTAATACCTTTATATATAATAACCATTTGGACACTCAGATCGCAGAAAAAGCCACGTTATCTTTATTTCTTCTATTTCCCCGTACACGGATTAACGTCCCTTGGACATCAAATGTCAACAAGTATCATTCTGCGTGCCATAGAGTGCCAGTGGTATTTCTGACCTGTGCATCTCTGTTTAAAGTACGTGTACATATGAAAAACTTACGATGGAACTCATTGTTGGCATGTCATGGCTTGTATATGCAACTTCTGGGCTCACTTGATAAGATTAACGTTGTGTCTTGATACATGTTAGCTGCAATAATCATAACACTAATCATAGTAACAACCATTACAACACGACAGATAATATTGTACATATTCTATACGTAATACCTTTATAAATAATAACCATTTGGACACTCAGATCGCAGAAAGAGCAACGTTAGTTAGAGTCAGGTTTGTACATAAGGTATATATATGGCGTGAATTAAAGGACAATATATAGGTTCAGGTTTGTACATTATGTATATGCATGGGCTTGTACTACGGGACAATAGTCAGGGCCAGCTGTGTACATAAGTAATATGTATGGGCTTAAATCCAGATCAGGTTTGTACATTAGATTCATGCATAGGGTTGTATTAAGGGAAATAGTCGGGGCCAGGTTTGTACATAATGTGTATGTATGTGCTTGTATAATGGAACAATAGTCAGGGTCAGGTTTTTACATAATACGTATGGGCTTTAATTAAGATACACTATTCAGGTTCAGGTTTGTACATAAATCGTATATACGGGCTTGTATTAAGGGGAAATATCCACGGTCAGGTATTAGGTACACGAATGGGCTCGTATTAAGGGACAATATCCAGGGTCAAGTTTCTACATTTGCTTGTCTGTCTGTCTCTCTGGCCTGTCTGGGTCTCTGTCTGTCTGTCTATCTGTCTGTCTGTCTGTCTGGCCTGTCTGGCTGTCTGGGTCTCTGTCTGGCCTGTCTGGCTCTCTGTCTGGCCCTCTGTCTGTCTGTCTGTCTGTCTGTCTGTCTGTGTGTCTGCCTGTCTGTCTGTCTGTCTGTCTGTCTGTCTGTCCTGTCTGGCCTTTCTGGGTCTCTGTCTGGCCTGTCTGGGTCTCTGTCTGGCCCTCTGTCTGGCTCTCTGTCTGGTTCTCTGTCTGGCCGTCTGTCTGTCTGTCTGTCTGTCTGTCTGTCTGTCTGTCTGTCTGTCTGTCTGTCTGTCTGGCCTGTCTTGCCTGTCTGGCCTGTCTGGCCTGTCTGGCCTGTCTGGGTCTCTGTCTGGCCTGTCTGGCTCTCTGTCTGGCCTCTGTCTGGCCCTCTGTCTGGCCCTCTGTCTGTCTGTCTGTCTGTCTGTCTGTCTGTCTGTCTGTCTGTCTGTCTGTCTGTCTGTCTGTCTGTCTGTCTGTCTGTCTGTCTGTCTGTCTGTTTGTATGTCTGTCTGTCTGGCCTGTCTGGGTCTCTGTCTGGCTCTCTGTCTGGCCCTCTGTCTGGCCCTCTGTCTGGCCTCTGTCTGTCTGTCTGTCTGTCTGTCTGTCTGTCTGTCTGTCTGTCTGTCTGTCTGTCTGTCTGTCTGTCTGTCTGTCTGTCTGTCTGTCTGTCAGAACAAAGTCAGGGTTCTACATTAGATATATGTTTGGGATTGTATTACGGGGACAATATCCGGGGTCAGGTTTGTACATACCTAATATGTATGGTCTTTAATTAAGAAACAATATCCAGGGTCAGGTTTGTACATAAAGTATATAAATATGGGCCTGTATTAAAGGAGAATATCTAGGGTCAGGTGTGTACATTATGTATATGTATGGGCTTGTATTATGTGACAATAGTTAGAGTCAGGTTTGTACATAAGGTATATATATGGGCGTGAATTAAAGGACAATATATAGGTTCAGGTTTGTACATTATGTATATGCATGGGCTTGTACTACGGGACAATAGTCAGGGCCAGCTGTGTACATAAGTAATATGTATGGGCTTAAATCCAGATCAGGTTTGTACATTAGATTCATGCATAGGGTTGTATTAAGGGAAATAGTCGGGGCCAGGTTTGTACATAATGTGTATGTATGTGCTTGTATAATGGAACAATAGTCAGGGTCAGGTTTTTACATAATACGTATGGGCTTTAATTAAGATACACTATTCAGGTTCAGGTTTGTACATAAATCGTATATACGGGCTTGTATTAAGGGGAAATATCCACGGTCAGGTATTAGGTACACGAATGGGCTCGTATTAAGGGACAATATCCAGGGTCAAGTTTCTACATTTGCTTGTCTGTCTGTCTGTCTGTCTGTCTGGCCTGTCTGGGTCTCTGTCTGTCTGTCTGTCTGTCTGGCCTGTCTGGCCTGTCTGGTCTCTGTCTGGCC
>JAWPHD010012665.1:25000-74237 GCA_037043455.1 Cyrtodaria siliqua
CAGAGGGCCAGACAGAGGGCCAGACAGACAGACATACAAACAGACAGACAGACAGACAGACAGACAGACAGACAGACAGACAAACAGACAGACAGACAGACAGACAGACAGACAGACAGACAGACAGACAGACAGACAGACAGACAGACAGACAGACAGACAGACAGACAGACAGACAGAGGGCCAGACAGAAAGCCAGACAGGCCAGACAGAGACCCAGACAGGCCAGACAGGCCAGACAGACAGACAGACAGACAGACAGACAGACAGACAGACAGACAGACAGACAGACAGACAGACAGACAGACAGACAGACAGACAGACAGGCCAGACAGAGACCCAGACAGGCCAGACAGACAGACAGACAGACAGACAGACAGACAGACAGACAGACAGGCAGAGGGCCAGACAGAGGGCCAGACAGAGGCCAGACAGAGAGCCAGACAGACAGAGAGCCAGACAGGCCAGACAGAGACCCAGACAGGCCAGACAGGCCAGACAGGCCAGACAGACAGACAGACAGACAGACAGACAGACAGACAGACAGACAGACACATGGCCAGACAGAGGGCCAGACAGAGAGCCAGACAGAGGGCCAGACAGAGACCCAGGCAGGCCAGACAGACAGACAGACAGACAGGCCAGACAGGCAAGACAGGCCAGACAGACAGACAGACAGACAGACAGACAGACAGACAGACAGACAGACAGACAGACAGACAGACAGACAGACAGACAGACAGACAGACAGACAGACAGACAGACAGAGGGCCAGACAGAGAGCCAGACAGGCCAGACAGAGACCCAGACAGGCCAGACAGACAGACAGACAGACAGACAGACAGACAGACAGACAGACAGACAGACAGACAGACAGACATACAGACAGACAGGCAGAGGGCCAGACAGAGGGCCAGACAGAGGCCAGACAGAGAGCCAGACAGGCCAGACAGAGACCCAGACAGGCCAGACAGGCCAGACAGACAGACAGACAGACAGACAGACAGACAGACAGACAGACAGACAGACAGACAGACAGACAGACGGCCAGACAGAGGGCCAGACAGAGAGCCAGACAGAGGGCCAGACAGAGACCCAGACAGGCCAGACAGAGACCCAGAAACGCCAGACAGGCCAGACAGGCCAGACAGACAGACAGACAGACAGACAGACAGACAGACAGACAGACAGACAGACAGACAGACAGACAGACAGACAGACAGACAGACAGACAGACAGACAGACAGACAGACAGACAGAGACCCAGACAGAGACCCAGACAGGCCAGACAGACAGACAGACAGACAGACAGACAGAGGGCCAGACAGAGAGCCAGACAGGCCAGACAGAGACCCAGACAGGCCAGACAGGCCAGACAGGCCAGACAGACAGACAGACAGACAGACAGACAGACAAACAGAGACCCAGACAGGCCAGACAGACAGACAGACAGACAAGCAAATGTAGAAACTTGACCCTGGATATTGTCCCTTAATACGTGCCCATTCGTGTACCTAATACCTGACCGTGGATATTTCCCCTTAATACAAGCCCGTATATACGATTTATGTACAAACCTGAACCTGAATAGTGTATCTTAATTAAAGCCCATACGTATTATGTAAAAACCTGACCCTGACTATTGTTCCATTATACAAGCACATACATACACATTATGTACAAACCTGGCCCCGACTATTTCCCTTAATACAACCCTATGCATGAATCTAATGTACAAACCTGATCTGGATTTAAGCCCATACATATTACTTATGTACACAGCTGGCCCTGACTATTGTCCCGTAGTACAAGCCCATGCATATACATAATGTACAAACCTGAACCTATATATTGTCCTTTAATTCACGCCCATATATATACCTTATGTACAAACCTGACTCTAACTATTGTCACATAATACAAGCCCATACATATACATAATGTACACACCTGACCCTAGATATTCTCCTTTAATACAGGCCCATATTTATATACTTTATGTACAAACCTGACCCTGGATATTGTTTCTTAATTAAAGACCATACATATTAGGTATGTACAAACCTGACCCCGGATATTGTCCCGTAATACAATCCCAAACATATATCTAATGTAGAACCCTGACTTTGTTCTGACAGACAGACAGACAGACAGACAGACAGACAGACAGACAGACAGACAGACAGACAGACAGACAGACAGACAGACAGACAGACAGAGGGCCAGACAGAGGGCCAGACAGAGAGCCAGACAGAGACCCAGACAGGCCAGACAGGCCAGACAGGCCAGACAGGCCAGACAGGCCAGACAGGCCAGACAGGCCAGACAGGCCAGACAGACAGACAGACAGACAGACAGACAGACAGACAGACAGACAGACAGACAGACAGACAGACAGACAGACAGACAGACAGACAGACAGACAGACAGACAGACAGACAGACAGACAGACAGACAGACAGACAGACAGACAGACAGACAGACAGAGGGCCAGACAGAGGGCCAGACAGAGGGCCAGACAGAGAGCCAGACAGACAGACAGACAGACAGACAGACAGACAGACAGACAGACAGACAGACAGACAGACAGACAGACAGACAGACAGACAGACAGACAGACAGACAGACAGACAGACAGACAGACAGACAGACAGACAGACAGACAGACAGACAGACAGACAGACAGACAGACAGACAGACAGACAGACAGACAGACAGACAGACAGACAGACAGACAGACAGACAGACAGACAGACAGACAGACAGACAGACAGACAGACAGACAGACAGACAGACAGACAGACAGACAGACAGACAGACAGACAGACAGACAGACAGACAGACAGACAGACAGACAGACAGACAGACAGACAGACAGACAGACAGACAGACAGACAGACAGACAGACAGACAGACAGACAGACAGACAGACAGACAGACAGACAGACAGACAGACAGGACAGGACAGACAGACAGACAGACAGACAGACAGACAGACAGACAGACAGACAGACAGACAGACAGACAGACAGACAGACAGACAGACAGACAGAGGGCCAGACAGAGACCCAGACAGGCCAGACAGAGACCCAGACAGGCCAGACAGGCCAGATATCCAGCCAGCCAGCCAGCCAGCCAGACAGACAGACAGACAGACAGACAGACAGACAGACAGACAGACAGACAGACAGACAGAGGGCCAGACAGAGGGCCAGACAGAGGGCCAGACAGAGGCCAGACAGAGAGCCAGACAGGCCAGACAGAGAACCAGACAGGCCAGACAGACAGAGGGCCAGACAGAGAGCCAGACAGGCCAGACAGAGACCCAGACAGGCCAGCCAGAGAGACAGACAGACAGACAGACAGACAGACAGACAGACAGACAGACAGACAGAGGGCCAGACAGAGGGCCAGACAGAGGCCAGACAGAGAGCCAGACAGGCCAGACAGAGACCCAGACAGGCCAGACAGGCCAGACAGGCCAGACAGGCCAGACAGGCCAGACAGGCCAGACAGGCCAGACAGACAGACAGACAGACAGACAGACAGACAGACAGAGGGCCAGACAGATAGCCAGACAGAGGGCCAGACAGAGACCCAGACAGGCCAGACAGAGACCCAGAAAGGCCAGACAGGACAGACAGACAGACAGACAGACAGACAGACAGACAGACAGACAGACAGACAGACAGACAGACAGAAGGCCAGACAGAGGGCCAGACAGAGGCCAGACAGAGAGCCAAACAGGCCAGACAGAGACCCAGACAGGCCAGACAGGCCAGACAGGCCAGACAGGCCAGACAGGCCAGACAGGCCAGCCAGCCAGACAGACAGACAGACAGACAGACAGACAGACAGACAGACAGACAGACAGACAGACAGACAGACAGACAGACAGACAGACAGACAGACAGAGGGCCAGACAGAGGGCCAGACAGAGAGCCAGACAGGCCAGACAGAGAGCCAGACAGGCCAGACAGGCCAGACAGACAGACAGACAGACAGACAGACAGACAGACAGACAGACAGACAGACAGACAGACAGACAGACAGACAGACAGACAGACAGACAGACAGACAGACAGACAGAAGGCCAGACAGAGGTCCAGACAGAGGCCAGACAAAGAGCCAAAAAGGCCAGACAGAGACCCAGACAGGCCAGACAGGCCAGACAGGCCAGACAGGCCAGACAGGCCAGCCAGCCAGCCAGACAGACAGACAGACAGACAGACAGACAGACAGACAGACAGACAGACAGACAGACAGACAGAGGGCCAGACAGAGGGCCAGACAGAGAGCCAGACAGGCCAGACAGAGACCCAGACAGGCCAGACAGGCCAGACAGACAGACAGACAGACAGACAGACAGACAGACAGACAGACAGACAGACAGACAGACAGACAGACAGACAGACAGACAGACAGACAGACAGACAGACAGACAGACAGACAGACAGACAGACAGACAGAGGGCCAGACAGAGAGCCAGACAGGCCAGACAGAGACCCAGACAGGCCAGACAGACAGACAGACAGACAGACAGACAGACAGACAGACAGACAGACAGACAGACAGACAGACAGACAGACAGACAGACAGACAGACAGACAGACAGACAGACAGACAGAGGGCCAGACAGAGGGCCAGACAGAGGCCAGACAGAGAGCCAGACAGGCCAGACAGAGACCCAGACAGGCCAGACAGACAGAGGGCCAGACAGAGAGCCAGACAGGCCAGACAGAGACCCAGACAGGCCAGACAGACAGACAGACAGACAGACAGACAGACAGACAGACAGACAGACAGACAGACAGACAGACAGACAGACAGACAGAGGGCCAGACAGAGGGCCAGACAGAGGGCCAGACAGAGGCCAGACAGAGAGCCAGACAGGCCAGACAGAGACCCAGACAGGCCAGACAGACAGACAGACAGACAGACAGACAGACAGACAGACAGACAGACAGACAGGCAGAGGGCCAGACAGAGGCCAGACAGAGAGCCAGACAGGCCAGACAGAGACCCAGACAGGCCAGACAGGCCAGACAGACAGACAGACAGACAGACAGACAGACAGACAGACAGACAGACAGACAGACGGCCAGACAGAGGGCCAGACAGAGAGCCAGACAGAGGGCCAGACAGAGACCCAGGCAGGCCAGACAGACAGACAGACAGACAGGCCAGACAGGCCAGACAGGCCAGACAGACAGACAGACAGACAGACAGACAGACAGACAGACAGACAGACAGACAGACAGACAGACAGACAGACAGACAGAGGGCCAGACAGAGAGCCAGACAGGCCAGACAGAGACCCAGACAGGCCAGACAGACAGACAGACAGACAGACAGACAGACAGACAGGCAGAGGGCCAGACAGAGGGCCAGACAGAGGCCAGACAGAGAGCCAGACAGGCCAGACAGAGACCCAGACAGGCCAGACAGGCCAGACAGACAGACAGACAGACAGACAGACAGACAGACAGACAGACAGACAGACATACAGACAGACAGACGGCCAGACAGAGGGCCAGACAGAGAGCCAGACAGAGGGCCAGACAGAGACCCAGACAGGCCAGACAGAGACCCAGAAACGCCAGACAGGCCAGACAGGCCAGACAGACAGACAGACAGACAGACAGACAGACAGACAGACAGACAGACAGACAGACAGACAGACAGACAGACAGACAGACAGACAGACAGACAGACAGACAGACAGACAGACAGAGACCCAGACAGAGACCCAGACAGGCCAGACAGACAGACAGACAGACAGACAGACAGAGGGCCAGACAGAGAGCCAGACAGGCCAGACAGAGACCCAGACAGGCCAGACAGGCCAGACAGGCCAGACAGACAGACAGACAGACAGACAGACAGACAAACAGAGACCCAGACAGGCCAGACAGACAGACAGACAGACAAGCAAATGTAGAAACTTGACCCTGGATATTGTCCCTTAATACGAGCCCATTCGTGTACCTAATACCTGACCGTGGATATTTCCCCTTAATACAAGCCCGTATATACGATTTATGTACAAACCTGAACCTGAATAGTGTATCTTAATTAAAGCCCATACGTATTATGTAAAAACCTGACCCTGACTATTGTTCCATTATACAAGCACATACATACACATTATGTACAAACCTGGCCCCGACTATTTCCCTTAATACAACCCTATGCATGAATCTAATGTACAAACCTGATCTGGATTTAAGCCCATACATATTACTTATGTACACAGCTGGCCCTGACTATTGTCCCGTAGTACAAGCCCATGCATATACATAATGTACAAACCTGAACCTATATATTGTCCTTTAATTCACGCCCATATATATACCTTATGTACAAACCTGACTCTAACTATTGTCACATAATACAAGCCCATACATATACATAATGTACACACCTGACCCTAGATATTCTCCTTTAATACAGGCCCATATTTATATACTTTATGTACAAACCTGACCCTGGATATTGTTTCTTAATTAAAGACCATACATATTAGGTATGTACAAACCTGACCCCGGATATTGTCCCGTAATACAATCCCAAACATATATCTAATGTAGAACCCTGACTTTGTTCTGACAGACAGACAGACAGACAGACAGACAGACAGACAGACAGACAGACAGACAGACAGACAGACAGAGGGCCAGACAGAGGGCCAGACAGAGAGCCAGACAGAGACCCAGACAGGCCAGACAGGCCAGACAGACAGACAGACAGACAGACAGACAGACAGACAGACAGACAGACAGACAGACAGACAGACAGACAGACAGACAGACAGACAGACAGACAGACAGACAGACAGACAGACAGACAGACAGACAGACAGACAGACAGACAGACAGACAGACAGACAGACAGACAGACAGACAGACAGACAGACAGACAGACAGACAGACAGACAGACAGACAGACAGACAGACAGACAGACAGACAGACAGACAGACAGACAGACAGACAGACAGACAGACAGACAGACAGACAGACAGACAGACAGACAGACAGACAGACAGACAGACAGACAGACAGACAGACAGACAGACAGACAGACAGACAGACAGACAGACAGACAGACAGACAGACAGACAGACAGACAGACAGACAGACAGACAGACAGACAGACAGACAGACAGACAGACAGACAGACAGACAGACAGACAGACAGACAGACAGACAGACAGACAGACAGACAGACAGACAGACAGACAGACAGACAGACAGACAGACAGACAGACAGACAGACAGACAGACAGACAGACAGACAGACAGACAGACAGACAGACAGACAGACAGACAGACAGACAGACAGACAGACAGACAGACAGACAGACAGACAGACAGACAGACAGACAGACAGACAGACAGACAGACAGACAGACAGACAGACAGACAGACAGACAGACAGACAGACAGACAGACAGACAGAGGGCCAGACAGAGAGCCAGACAGGCCAGACAGAGACCCAGACAGGACAGACAGACAGACAGACAGACAGACAGACAGACAGACAGACAGACAGACAGACAGACAGACAGACAGACAGACAGACAGACAGACAGACAGACAGACAGACAGACAGAGACCCAGACAGGCCAGACAGAGACCCAGACAGGCCAGACAGGCCAGATATCCAGCCAGCCAGACAGACAGACAGACAGACAGACAGACAGACAGACAGACAGACAGACAGACAGACAGACAGACAGACAGACAGACAGACAGACAGACAGACAGAGGGCCAGACAGAGGGCCAGACAGAGAGCCAGACAAGCCAGACAGAGACCCAGACAGGCCAGACAGACAGACAGACAGACAGACAGACAGACAGACAGACAGACAGACAGACAGACAGACAGACAGACAGACAGACAGACAGACAGACAGACAGACAGAGGGCCAGACAGAGGGCCAGACAGAGGGCCAGACAGAGGCCAGACAGAGAGCCAGACAGGCCAGACAGAGAACCAGACAGGCCAGACAGACAGAGGGCCAGACAGAGAGCCAGACAGGCCAGACAGAGACCCAGACAGACAGACAGACAGACAGACAGACAGACAGACAGACAGACAGACAGACAGACAGACAGACAGACAGAGGGCCAGACAGAGGGCCAGACAGAGGCCAGACAGAGAGCCAGACAGGCCAGACAGAGACCCAGACAGGCCAGACAGGCCAGACAGGCCAGACAGGCCAGACAGGCCAGACAGGCCAGACAGGCCAGACAGGCCAGACAGGCCAGACAGACAGACAGACAGACAGACAGACAGACAGACAGACAGAGGGCCAGACAGATAGCCGGACAGAGGGCCAGACAGAGACCCAGACAGGCCAGACAGAGACCCAGAAAGGCCAGACAGGACAGACAGACAGACAGACAGACAGACAGACAGACAGACAGACAGACAGACAGACAGACAGACAGACAGACAGACAGACAGACAGACAGAAGGCCAGACAGAGGGCCAGACAGAGGCCAGACAGAGAGCCAAACAGGCCAGACAGAGACCCAGACATGCCAGACAGGCCAGACAGGCCAGACAGGCCAGACAGGCCAGCCAGACAGACAGACAGACAGACAGACAGACAGACAGACAGACAGACAGACAGACAGACAGACAGACAGACAGACAGACAGAGGGCCAGACAGAGGGCCAGACAGAGAGCCAGACAGGCCAGACAGAGACCCAGACAGGCCAGACAGGCCAGACAGACAGACAGACAGACAGACAGACAGACAGACAGACAGACAGACAGACAGACAGACAGACAGACAGACAGACAGACAGACAGACAGACAGAGGGCCAGACAGAGAGCCAGACAGGCCAGACAGAGACCCAGACAGGCCAGACAGACAGACAGACAGACAGACAGACAGACAGACAGACAGACAGACAGACAGACAGACAGACAGACAGACAGACAGACAGACAGACAGACAGACAGACAGACAGACAGACAGACAGACAGACAGACAGACAGAGGGCCAGACAGAGGACCAGACAGAAAGCCAGACAGGCCAGACAGAGACCCAGACAGGCCAGACAGGCCAGACAGACAGACAGACAGACATACAGACAGACAGACAGACAGACAGACAGACAGACAGACAGACAGACAGACAGACAGACAGACAGACAGACAGACAGACAGACAGAGGGCCAGACAGAGAGCCAGACAGGCCAGACAGAGACCCAGACAGGCCAGACAGACAGACAGACAGACAGACAGACAGACAGACAGACAGACAGACAGACAGACAGACAGACAGACAGACAGGCAGAGGGCCAGACAGAGGGCCAGACAGAGAGCCAGACAGGCCAGACAGAGACCCAGACAGGCCAGACAGGCCAGACAGGCCAGACAGACAGACAGACAGACAGACAGACAGACAGACAGACAGACAGACAGACAGACAGACAGACGGCCAGACAGAGGGCCAGACAGAGAGCCAGACAGAGGGCCAGACAGAGACCCAGGCAGGCCAGACAGACAGACAGACAGACAGGCCAGACAGGCCAGACAGGCCAGACAGACAGACAGACAGACAGACAGACAGACAGACAGACAGACAGACAGACAGACAGACAGAGGGCCAGACAGAGAGCCAGACAGGCCAGACAGAGACCCAGACAGGCCAGACAGACAGACAGACAGACAGACAGACAGACAGACAGACAGACAGACAGACAGGCAGAGGGCCAGACAGAGGGCCAGACAGAGGCCAGACAGAGAGCCAGACAGGCCAGACAGAGACCCAGACAGGCCAGACAGGCCAGACAGACAGACAGACAGACAGACAGACAGACAGACAGACAGACAGACAGACAGACAGATATTCTCCTTTAATACAGGCCCATATTTATATACTTTATGTACAAACCTGACCCTGGATATTGTTTCTTAATTAAAGACCATACATATTAGGTATGTACAAACCTGACCCCGGATATTGTCCCGTAATACAATCCCAAACATATATCTAATGTAGAACCCTGACTTTGTTCCCGTAATACACGCCCATACATGAATCAGTTTCCAATGATAATATTGCCATAATAAAACTATTGGCAGGCTTCTTCACATAAATGGCATAAATTTGTTTCAATAAAAATATAACAAAACAAATGCAGCGCATTCTGCTTCTTTCACGCCCCGTCAAAGGATCTAGACAGTAAATCCTCTTCGACCAACCTGCGCCGCTCAGTACTTTCTGTACTTTGATTTTTCGTTAAAATAAAGTACTGTAAGTGTATCACCTCGGTGTACGCCTGGCTCCGCTTTCAGTCAATATAGCTCCGCCTTAGATCGCCCCAACTTTGGATATTGTCTTCTTAGTGACCTGCGGTATTGTCATCGTATGCCTTCCGTCCCTGAGCAAGACACTTTATCTGCATTGCTTAGTACTGGTTCTACCCAGGAAGACATCGAGAGTGAATCAAATAAGTTCAAAGAGATTTCGTTACAATGGATGTAAAATAAATAAGTTTAAATTAAAGAGCCAACTCACTATGCTCTATTCATGGTCATATGAACATACCGGCATCTGAGTTCCTGACACCTACACCCTCTCGCACCAGATCTAATCACTCTGAATTTTACAGTTACCATCTTGCAGCGAAACATTTAGTGTGTTTTCCCCCGTCTGTAACAGTGTCTCGTTGGAAAATCTACCAGCCTCTGTGGCTGAGGCTCCTGATTTGGTATTTTGCAAACAGTAGCTTTCCAAACCTTCATTCTAAACCCAGTCACATGCAGCTACCTGTTAGATTTCTGGTGATTCTCGGTGTTATGCTGGTTGGGTGAATTACCACAGGGGCCGCTACGGCAACCAGACAGGACTGATGATGAAAGACAGGGCTGCCATAATAAAATAATGACAAAGCCTGAGATTTTTAAAAAGTGGGATCTTAACGCCCGAGAACACAAACTTTCAACAACAAAAAAAAGTAAGCGCGCACGCTTTATTAAAAAATATATACTTTTTTTTTTTAAAAAGATACCAAAATAATGTATTTATTTTATGTTAATAATACTAATATACTAATATAACGTTGAAGTCTCACCCACTTGCCTACATTTTTTTCGGTAGGCTATCGATATGTTTTTGAAAAACATGAAATGGAAGACTTGCCTGTGGTTCTATTAAAACAACAGTTAAAAGAAGTCTTGTTTTTTTTTTCTTTGTCATTAAAAAAATAAAAAAAAATATTTGTAGTGGTAAATAAATTAAAATGATGTACTTGTTACGCACTCAGCTGTGAATAAACGGACTGACTTCTACGAATCAAAGTCAGGTCGACTCGTTAATTATCTCCTATGTTTGGAGTTTGTCCATAGTTGTAGGTCATACTACACCAATTCATTTTCCATAGGCCTACCTTATAGCTCTAAGCTCTGTACTGAGTTCCCTAATATAGGAAGCTATATTTTTTATTACTTGTTTTGAAAGACCTTACTTAGTTTTATCAAAAAAAAAACATACAGAAGCCATACGTTGAGTATGTTTTGGGTCGGATGGTGCTGACCCACCTACTTGCATGTAGAAACATGAGGAAAATGTAAAGTATACTTCTTTCTTTGATTATGCAACACATTATGAATACATTGCACAAATGTATGATTTAACCTTTATAAGTACTCTTCAAAAGTTGAATTTGAATTTTTAGCAAGATTTTTTGGTTTGTTTACCTGGACAACCAATCCATAATTAAGAGATTCTGTGTAATAGCTTCGATTCTGTGTAATAGCTCCGAATTTACCCTGGAACTTTTTCCCTGCCCGCTGATTGGTTTGTAATTGGTGTAGTAGTCTGATCTAATGATTACAGTTACATGACTTACCTCCCCTGTTGTACGCATGCGCCATTTGGAGGGTGAACTTTCAACTCAACAAAAATGGTGTCAGCGAAGGCACAAAGATGTAAGTTTTGTAATTAACAAGTCCCCTGTTTAATATTCATTCCTTTATTGAGATGTAATGTAATTCAGACATTCTAAATGACCAGTCACAGGCTTCATTACGATGGTGTAATGTATTTTAAAAACTCACCGACATGAAGATTTTCGCGCCATTAAAATAAAAATTCGCCCCATAAAAGAATCGCTCCTCTTAAATAATTATATCGGGCAATACGAATATAAACTTATGCAAGCAGTGCTATTCACAGGTTTGGACAGGGACATTCAAGATTTGGGTAATGATATTATATTCTAACATTAGGTAAAGACTAGTGCCCGTTTTAAAATCGACCACTATCGCAGATGCCATTTTATGCCTTGTGAACACTCTAGCACCTTCACTTTACCAAACTTACATTGATTGTTATTATTGATGAAAACTCGGACAAGTTCGAAAACTTTCGGCGAGCGGTCAGCAGGCGGAAGGATTTGTTTCCGATCATTTAAAATAGAATGGTTGCATGGTCAGGACTCAGATACGGGGATGTGCAACGTGCTATATAAGTCAAAATTATCGATTTTTCAGTGCCGTAGGTATTTACGGCTCATCTACGCAAACGGGATCGATAAGAGCCGATAATACCTATACGGCCTGTGTTGTCTTTAATTACAGACAGTGTGCGTACTTACTGACTACAGCTTAATTAAGTTTGCATGGCTTTTGCAGGCAATCACAGGGCTGTACAAATAATTTGTTTAGCCACTAGTCCAGGACTAGTCAACCTGTCAAAAGTGACTAGTCCCAAAAACTAGTCCCAAAAAAAGGCCCAAAAAATTTGTGACAAGTCCCAAAAAATGGACACAAGTCCAGAATTCTTTCGATTTCTCAATATGTTAAAACTGCGTCTTGCATACTCCATACTCCAGTCTGCGAAATAAACGCATAGTCCGAGCCCGAGGCTATAACTTTTTCGTACGGACTAGCAAACTGCTACAAATACATAGTCCGATCGGACCATTAGATAAGAAATCTTTAAAACTATTTATCTGACCTGGAAATTCCGTGAATATCAGGTTATCAGACGCTTCGGACTATCATTGAGTAAAAGCTGGTGTTTTTCCATCGATAATTATGAGCGTCTGCGCGAACGAGACACAACGTTAGTAATTTATTCCCTAGAGGGATATGTTGAATTCGGGATATTGAATATCCAATCAGATTGCAAGGAAACCATATGCACTTTCGTAACCGTGATTTTTACATTGCTTGTTTCCGTAAAATGTTTCGGCCTAGTCAACCTAGTAAGCAATAGCGATTCCGTGACTGTTCAGATTTTACGGAAATCAACGGAGATTTGTTTTCAACATGGCATACTTTCTCAAATTATGGAATGAAAATGCTAATCCTGGAGAAAAAAAGAAAAAAGAGGATCAAAGATGTCACTGAATCTAAAAAAAATGTAGTACTTTTTTTTAGAATTGGAGAAAGTAGGCCATTTTGTGCAGTTTTGAAACTATACACATATTTTGCTGATGTTTTACTGATTTTAAAAGTGACAAATATCGGCCAAAGTAGTGGTAAATTCGGATGGTATGTATTTCGGACAAAATTCGTTCTGAAACAGATGAAGTACCCTTTGTATTTCAAAGTACCAATTATTATAGAATCTCTTATGGGTTGTTGTTAATAGGCTTTATTAATTTTAATTATAGGACAATGGGGAAATGGTACTTTGGAAAGGAAGTTATTGATCTATTATTTTAAGAAATCCATTTGCTTGACTGGCATTGTTTTTACAATATTTAAGCAACATTGTAGTGCCTTATAGATGCTTTAAATAGACTTTTACAACTTTAAAATGAAATTTCAGTTGGTAGGGGGTTTGAGGGTGGGGATGAGGGGGGATGTAAGGTACATGCGCCTAATAAACTTAAATTATCACAGTGGGATATATAATTTAATTTTAAATTGTTTGAAAGTGCAATATATATTAAATGATGTTCATGTGTAAAAAGTGATAAAGACAAGTTCCAACCCTGCAGAATCCTAATTATAAAAGAATGATTCTCGGCCTGGTGATTACCCTATCATTAATTGCCCCAAGTGGAAAAATAAAAACAACATGCCTTCAGAAATTTCTAGGGAGAACCCTGAGTATGAAGAAAAAGAGTAAGTTGTTTGCAAAACAATTGGTTCAGTGGGCGCCCGTGGCTAAGCCATGAAAATGATAAATTGTTTTGTAAAACTTGCCAACTACTTTCTTTTCCAACAAGTCGGTTCTTTAGTTTCGGACTATGAAATTCCCTTTTCGGACTATACCATTTTCTTAGGCTAAAAACTTCTTCGTGCAGACTGATACTCATTACAATTCATTATACACAGTAAAGGAAACAATCCATATTTACTCTTCAGACAATTTATGTATGTTTCAGTGGTATAGATTGTAGACTGCCTATGGGTGAAACAATAGTAACAGTAAGAATCACATCTGCATTTTTAAATTTCAATATAGATATTGTTTCATATTACAGTTCAGATAATCATTTAATGGAGAGAAAAAAAAGTCATAACTTCATATCAGTGTTCCCATTCACGCACATATGCACATATGTGCGTGAATCACGCATGAAAACAAAAAATCACACACAGAAAACCGACCTCGTACGTGCATGCACGCACAGAAAAAATACAATTCTGATAATAAGAAAGCATGACCGTCGGTAGATTTCCAACTAGTCCACTTTGTCCGAATATTTTTTGAAAAATCAAAACGAAACTAAAACGCTTTGTTTACGAAAACATTATCCCGAGTAATTGCGTCAATTGCCCTATCCCTCTAGTACATACCACGATGATTGGTTATGACGTCATAAGCGCACGCGCTACCTAAATGAAAGTAGAGAAAACATCTCATTCTGGTGGTTTTGACATTTCTTTTTTAGATTTAGTAAGTATATTTAAAATTAAAATAAAAACTTAATAATAGAATAAATGAAGATCAAATAATTAATTCAAATCGTGTTTCGTCTCTCCCGTGTACTATTTATAGATGCGCAAACGTGTTGACTGGTATTGGATCTTTACTTGAACGAAATTCTCGCTGCAAAATCGGCATGTTTCCACATTTACAAACAGAAGAAAGGTCAAAAATGCAGAAAACAGAATGGTCATTGCATATGCGGCAAACAGGCCTAATTTTGATGAACATGAGGTCATACAGAGAGCCTGTCAACTTGCTCTCAGATAAATCATAAAAATGATTTACTGTAACTGTTGTCAACTTGAATATTACACTGTGCTGTGTATTGTAATGCCTTCAGTAGCAAATAAAGTATGTTGAAAGGTTTAAAAATCTTAAAAATTCATAGTGTACCCCCTAAATTTGTAGTGTACCCCCAAAATTTAACAGTAGGGGGTACATGTACCCCCAAATGAAAAAGTCAGTGGGAACACTGTATATAGGTAAGGGGCTACAAATGAGATTCTTAACTTTATTACCACTTAACCTAATGCAAAAAATAAAAAACGTGAATCAATATAAACATTTTATTTTTATGTTTTTGTCCACTACACCAGATGATGTTGACAATTACAGGCTCCACTGAGTTTTAATTGCTTTACAACTTGTTACGTCGGCAGTCTCAAATGAAATTAGATTAGATGGGCGGGGCTATAATCGGTAATTTACAGATTATGGGACGTCCGTAGTAAAGAATCATGGCGTACTTTGAAGTTTTTAGAAGTACACTGTACGCCTTTGATGTTAATTCTCGCCGTACAACTACGATTTTTGGACGTAATTTACGGCCATACGCCCGTAAACGGAAGCCCTGTTATATCAATGAAATACACCAAATACCTCATAAAAGCGCATTGGTAAACGAGTGCTTCGAGTAAAAATAATGTGTTTTGTTACGAAAAAATCTTCGGCAAAATTATCTAAACAAAAACATAACGTCACATGCGTGGGTCTGTCAATCATTATTTTGACACATTAAATTTGCAAATTAAGAAAGAGTTTTCTGATTTGATTGGTGGAAGGTCCAAATGACGTTCAGAGATTTCTGAATTTATGGTTAGAAGGTCACGGACATAATTGCCGCGATTTCATTGGCCGATGGACACACGTCTGACGGTCGTGTCAGGATTGTTGTTTTCAAACGGTGTGAAATGCGCGTGTGGGTTAATTAGGTTGTTTATTGAAATAATGCCACAAATTAAGCTGCCTGGGGCGATGTTGTTGATTTGTACCGAAAGTTGTTTGATCTTATTAACAATCGCTAGCGGCGAAAAACAGCGGCAAGTTTTATTCAGTTATCAAAATGAAATTCTGATATGGCTAGTTTGTCACTTGATTTGTTCTGGAATGGAAACGTCCATCGGGCAAGTGGCGGGCAACCAAATTTGCGAAGGTCACTTGCCCGCACGCAAAATCCACTTGCAGGGGCGTCGGGCAACCTTATTTCCGGAACCCTGTTCTTAAACTGAAAATTAGAATTATATTTTTAATTAATCGTTACTTGTAACACCAGGGCTGTACAAATCCGATAGCACGACGCCCGGGACTAGTCCAAACCCAAAGTCAAGCGTATCACTTTTTCAAAGGTTTCAGTCCCGGACTAGTCCAATTTCAAAAAAAGAGAAAGTCGGACGTGTCGCTGTTTGAAAGATTTCAGTCCAAGATGTGTCCAATTAACAATGTCGGCCACCTGTCATAAAACAACCCAGCACACTTCTCAACGTAATCCTTTAATTGCAGTCGCTTATGTAATGCAATTAGCATCCACAGCGGCGATCAGCGATGACCCGGGGACACTTTTATCAACAATCAAACATGCAGAAAGTCCCGCCTCCAAATTGTAGGCATTATCGACTTTTAAAAAATAAGTTTGTAGCGACTACTTCTTTAAAACTATAAGAGATATTGATATGGGACTTTTTCTAAAATGATCAGCATAACATGATGGTTATCCGAGTCGAACATTATTATGATTCGATGTTAAAAATGGCTGCCAGTGGCCATCTTTGTTTGCATAGAGTTATATAATGAAAACTTGTAGCGACTACTCCTCTGAAACTACTTGACGGATTTTCATGAAACTTCACAGGAATGTTGCTCTTGATGTTTTATTGATCCTAGCAAAATTTCAGGTCAGCCGGAAGTTCAAGATGGCCGCCACAGCTAAAAATAGATTTAAAAAAAATAAGTTAGTAGCGACTACTTCTTGAAACTATAAGAGATATTGATATGCGACTTTTTCTAAAATGATCAGCATGACATGATGGTTATCCGAGTCTTACACAGGGCTCGAAATTAACACTCGCACACTCGCAAAATGCGAGTGAAAAATACAGATTGCGAGTGACTTTTTAAGCCACTAGCATTTTTTTGCGAGTAGAAAAATTGGGTCAAATTATTACGATTTATGTCTTGCTGATTGCGCTTGATTAAATTAAGTTTGAATGCCCGAAAGTCAATATATAGAACGCCTAAAAAACCCGTACGAGGCAGCGCGCGCACCTTGCAGACTGGTTATCGATTTGTACAGCCAGTGTTACACTTCTATTCTTACACATTACGACACAGTCAATTCAACACGTGTTTATTATTGACCTTGAACATTAAACAAAAACATGACATCTAAACGAAAAATAAAAGGTTTCTTTTTTGCCGGAGATGGAAATAACAATAAGGTCGCTGAATCAGAGTCTACCATTGAGAAACCAAAAAACCTGAAAACAAATCCATCAATCAAAACTGTCCAAAAATGGGAAAAAGAACTGAATATTAAACTTAAAATCGTTGCCGATAAAGACGACCATGTGAATAAATTATTCTGCGAGGACTGTTTGCAGTCTTTGCCGGATCAGACGTCATATGTATGTAGTATATTAAAATAGGCCCCTTTGAAAATAAAATATTCATAATTTTGATAGAGCATCATCAAAAAAACTGATCAATCAGTGACCAGAAATAAGACATAACCAATACATTCTGGCAGGTGATAAACTCGGTCTTTATCCTTGATGTTCAACCAAGTTTACTGTTAAAATTAAGGTATCTACAGTGTGATTCTTTTAAAACCCTGCCTATTTCATGCACATTCATGCAAATTGAATCAATATATGTATCTTTTAAAATCAAAATCTTGAAAATTATGGTATTTTTACTCTGCCAAAGATTTTTATTTTACTATAGAACCTAACGATAAAAACCGAGTAACACAAATTTTATCACCTACTGAAAATAAAATAAAATCTCAACATCTCTGCAATGCAAAATTATGAATGGATGTTCAATAATCAGTATCTTGTTTATACTAGTAAACTAATGTCCAAACCCGTTTTTAAAAAAATCAGCAAAATTTGCGAGTGAGTTTAGAATTTTGCGAGATGGAATTTAAGCTACTCGCAATTTTTTGCAAGGAGGGAAAAAAATTAAATTCGAGCCCTGTAACATTATTTTGATTCAATATTAAACATGGCTGTCAGCGGCCATCTTTGTTTACATAAGAGTTATATAATGAAAACTTGTAGCGTAGCCTCTGAAACTACTTGACGGATGATTTTCCTGAAACTTCACAGGAATGTTGCTCTTGATGTCTAATTGATCCTAGCAAAATTTCAGGTCGGCCGGAAATTCAATGGCCGCCACGGCTAAAAATAGATTTTCAAAAAACAAGTTTGTAGCGACTACTTCCTGAAATCAAAATCAATCAGTAGAGCTTCAAGGTCATTGACCTCTTGTTATTTTTCCACTGCGAAAACGAGACAATGTTCGAGATGTTGCGATGTACGGTTTCCCACAAAACTGCATGTTACGGTACTCTGAGCTTCGAATGTCAATGTGAAATTAGATGTGCAAGAGTACAAGTAACATTTACTGGTATAAAATCAACATTAAAACAGACATGGTAGTGTTTATTTTACACATGATCATAAATTCGTTTTATAATTTGAAGGGGAAATAATTAGGTTTCACTTACGGTTTTTAGATATTCTAAAACGCGGCGCTTTTGATTAAAAATGCGGTGCTTTTAGAAATCATCAATAATAATTATATGGCAGGGAATTGTGTTGATAAAAAAGGTCTCATACTTTAATTTTAAAACTGTATGTCAACAAAAAATATTTATAACAAAATAAAACATTAACTGAATAATATCTAATCTTTTTTAATCTTTTATTACAATAATTTACATATTCTAGTTGTGATCATTTATAACAAAACTCATTAACAATACTATCTATAATAACTTGGACTTGTAATGATCAGTAATGTTGTTTATGATATTCAATAAACGTGGAGTAAATGCATGTAATTGTTCATAAATTATGCACCAGAGTGGTAAAATAAAATAACATTTTGTTGGGCCCCTAACTTTTGGGCTGGGCCCCTAAAAATTCTAAGTCAGGGGCCCAGCTGGCTCCTAGCTAAATAGAGTTAGTCTGTGCCCCTGAATCGCGGCGATTTTTACGGTCGTAGGTTATACCCGCGATATTTTGGGTGACAATCCGCGGTACGATCGCGGGGATTTGTGACTTCGATTGAAAAACGGCCGCGATGATGCTGCGAAAAAGTGGTAATCCGCGTGGCAGCAAATGTAGGTGTTTTTAAATGTTTCTATGCACAAGTGAATTTAATAAAAAGGAGTCAAAATGCTGCTTAAAGATTGTTAATACTACATTGATATACTGAAATATTAACTTGTGTGATATTATATATTTACTTATATATATTTGTCTCTTTCAGTTTTGATAAGATTAGATAATGAGAGGCTGTACTTTGAAGATGTCGGGGATCTGAAAATTTTCTGTTTGATGGGACACGTACATGTGTATCATTGATGGCTTTAAGCATTATGACTGTCATTTTGGAAAGCCACTTGGAAAGAAGGCAAAATACATAAGGTGAGAATCTGATGTCATCTTACAGAACATTACAGTTGCTGCAAATTCTATCAAATAAAATATTGAATAATCAAAGATTTTTATCCCAGCATTTTTTCGTGTCGCCTGCTTGGCATGGCAGACACTTAGGGATCACTTTGCCCGTTATTGTCATCTGTCCGTTGTTGTCCGTTTAACTTCAATCTGCTGCCAGACTTAAAAAGTATTTGACCTATGTTCAGAAAACTTCACACACATCTTCATCTTATCTCAAGGAATTTTGGTATACATGTCCAATAACTGACTTTCATTTTGGTAGGGTTATATTCCTTTTTATAAAACTTTAACCTGCAACCTAACCAATCTCATAACTGGCATAACTTAATAAACATACAGCAGGCAACACAAGTGTTCTTTGGAAAACTCTTTTAGTTATCTTGACTATTCGAAGAATAAGAGTGCTTCTGTACAGTAATCACGTTGGCTTTGGTGTCCCACATCAAGGTTTGTGTGTAAGCTGTGTTTACAAGTCTATATCTCTTACATTTCTCATCTTAGCACAACCAAATTTGGCCATGGGCTTCATTATAATATTATCTTAAGGGCTGCATAAGTAATTTTGGTTCCTGTATCACCTGGCTCCCATGGAACCCAAATTATGATGGCCCTTAAAATGTGTTTATGGAATGCCAAGTTGTCCGTCCGTCTGTCGTCCGTCGTTAACTTTTGTCTCGTTAAGACGATAGGGCCTTCATTTTTCATCCGATATTTACCAAACTTTACCAGATTGTTCATATCAATGAAAGCTCCGACAAGTTATTTTTACATATTTCTGTGTTGTTTTGGTCAATTCTTACACATATATCTACGTAACCACCCCCCTTCCCCAGCCCCCGCCTTTTTCAGTCCGTCGTCTGATGTCCGTCCATCGTTAACTTTTGTCTCGTAATAAAGGCGATAGGGCCTTCATTTTTCATCTGATCTTTACCAAACTTTACCACATTGTTAATATCAATGAAAGCTCGGACAAGTTCGAAAATCAGCCAGATCGGATCAGTAACAGCGGAGTTATGGCTCTTGATTTAGTTAAAATGCTATATTGCTTATTTTTGCCTCGTTAAGACGATAGGGCCTTCATTTTTCATCTTATCTTTACCAAACTTTAACAGATTGTTAATATCAATGAAAGCTTGGACAAATTCAAAAACCAGCCATATCTGACGAGTAACAGCGGAGTTATGGCCCTTGATTTAGTTCAAAATGCTATAATTTGCCTCGTTAATACGATAGGGTCTTCATTTTGCATCGGATCTTTGCCAAACTTTACCAGATTTTACGACTTTCTTTTTTTTTATATTTTATTATTATTATTTTTTTTTATAGATTTTTTCATTTTTAGCTCTACTGATCAGAGATCAGCAGAGCTTATGCCGTGGTGCGGCGTCCGTCGTCCGTCTGTCCGTCTGTCCGTAATTTTTTTTTTGTAGCGACTTCTCCTCTGAAACTACTGAATGGATTTTCATGAAACTTTACAGAAATGTTGCCCATGAAGTCTAGTTGATCCTAGCAAAAATTCATGTTGATGTGAAATCCAAGATGGCCGCCAGATCTAAAAATAGGTTTTTAAAAAACAAGTTTGTAGCGACTTCTTCATGAAAACTATAAGTGATATTGATATGGGACTTTTTCTAAAACGATCAGCATGACATGATGTTGGTCCTTGTCGAAAATCGTTTTGATTCGACGATAAACATGGCTGCCAGCGGCCATCTTTGTTTACATAGAGTTATATAATGAAAACTTGTAGCAACTACTCCTCTGAAACTACTTGACGGATTTTCATGAAACTTCACAGGAATGTTGCTCTTCATGTCTTATTGATCCTAGCAAAATTTCAGGTCGGCCGGAAATTCAAGATGGCCGCCACGGCTAAAAATAAATTTTCAAAATACAAGTTTGTAGCGACTACTTCTTGAAAACTATAAGTGATATTGATATGGGACTTTTTCTAAAATGATCAGCATGACATGATGTTGGTCCTTGTCAAAAATTGTTTTGATTCAACGTTAAACATGGCTGCCAGAGGCCATCTTTGTTTACATACAGTTATATAGTAAAAACTTGTAGCGACTACTCCTTTGAAACTACTTGACAGATTTTCATGAAACTTTACAGGAATATTGCTCTTAATGTCTAATTGATCCTAGCAAAATTTCAGATCGGCCAGAAATTCAAGATGGCCGCCACAGCTAAAAATAGAATTTTAAAAAAGAAGTTTGCAGCGACTACGTCTTAAAAACTATAAGTGATATTGATATGGGACTTTTTGAAAAGTGATCAGCATGACATGATGGTTATAAGAGCCAAACATTATTTTGATTCGACGTTAAACATGGCTGCCAGTGGCCATCTTTGTTTACATAGAGTTATATAATGAAAATTTGTAGCGACTACTCCTCTGAAACTACTTGACGGATTTTCATGAAACTTCACAGGAATGTTGCTCTTGATGTCTAATTGATCCTAGCAAAATTTCAGGTCGCCCGGAAATTCAAGATGGCTGCCATGGCTAAAAATAGATTTTCAAAATACAAGTTTGTAGCGACTACTACTTGAAAACTATAAGTGATATTGATATGGGACTTTTTGTAAAATGATCAGCATGACATGATGTTGGTCCTTGTCAAAAATTGTTTTGATTCAACGATAAACATGGCTGCCAGCAGCCATCTTTGATTACATAGAGTTATATAGTAAAAACTTGTAGCGACTAATCTTTTGAAACTACTTGGCAGATTTTCATGAAACTTTACA
Organism: Cyrtodaria siliqua; assembly: GCA_037043455.1. Taxonomy (NCBI): domain Eukaryota; kingdom Metazoa; phylum Mollusca; class Bivalvia; order Adapedonta; family Hiatellidae; genus Cyrtodaria; species Cyrtodaria siliqua. The sequence continues at coordinate 47,637 of JAWPHD010012665.1, forward strand.
GGAATGTTGCTCTTAATGTTTAATTGATCCTAGCAAAATTTCAGATCGGCCAGAAATTCAAGATGGCCACCACAGCTAAAATTAGATTAAAAAAGAAGCTTGTAGCGACTACGTCTTGAAAACTATAAGTGATATTGATATGGGACTTTTTGTAAAATGATCAGCATGACATGATGGTTATCAGAGTCAAACATTATTTTTATTCGACGTTAAACATGGCTGTCAGCGGCCATCTTTGTTTACATAGAGTTATATAATGAAAACTTGTAGCGACTATTCCTTTGAAACTACTTGACGGATTTTCATGAAACTTCACAGGAATGTTGCTCTTGATGTCTAATTGATCCTAGCAAAATTTCAGGTCGGCCGGAAATTCAAGATGGCTGCCACGGCTAAAAACAATTTTTCAAAAAACAAGTCTGTAGCGACTACTTCCTGAAATCAAAATCAATCAGTAGAGCTTCAAGGTCATTGACCTCTTGTTTGTCTCGCCTTTTCGTAGAAAAAAAGAGACATAGGTGTTGCTTTTCTGGCGGCGGCGTCAACATTCAAGTTTTGCGTTTAGGTCATTTTCTCACAAACTGTATGCACTAGACCTTTCAAACTTTGCTTATAGTTGTATCATGGGTGGTACATCGCAACGTGACAAAGCAAATGTGGAAGTGACCTTGACCCTCCAAGCAAAGGGCAGATAACTTACTAATTTTTAGGTTCAACTATTGCGTTTAGGTCACTTTTTCATAAACTGTATGCACTAGACCTTTCAAACTTTGCTTATAGTTGTATCTTGGATGGTACATGGCAGTGTGACAAAGCAAATGTGGAAGTGACCTTGACCCTCCAAGCAAAGGGCAGATAACTTAATAATTTTTAGGTTCAACTTTTGCGTTTAGGTCATTTTTTCATAAACTGTATGCACTAGACCTTTCAAACTTTGCTTATAGTTGTATCTTGGATGGTACATGGCAGTGTGACAAAGCAAATGTGGAAGTGACCTTGATCCTCCAAGCAAGGGCAGATAACTTAATAATTTTTAGGTTCAACTTTTGCATTTAGGTCACTTTTTCACAAACTGTGTGCACTAGACCTTTAAAACTTTGCTTATAGTTGTATCTTGAGTGGTACATCGCAACTTTACAAAGCCAATGTGGAAGTGACCTTGACCCTCCAAGCAAGGGCAGATAACCTTATAATTTTTACCTTCAACTTTGGCGTTTAGGTCACTTTTTCACAAACTGTTTGCACAAATACCTTACAAACTTTGCTTATAGTTGTATCTTGAGTGGTACATTGCAACGTGACAAAGCAAATGTGGATGTGACCTTCACTATCCAAGCAAAGGGCAGATAACTTTAATTGTTTCATTAACATCACTTTCTCATGAACTAGAATTATGCACTAGATGTTTTAATCCTAATTTATAGCTTTATCTTTGGAAGAAAACATATTCTATTTTGACATAGTTGTGTCTTCGGTAGTGCATCTTTTTTTTGGATGCCTGGATTTCATCTATGACCTTGACCTACTTTTTGGAGCTGATGATTTTTTAAGCTCTACTGGCTCAAAGGCCTTCATTTTCATCCGATCTTTACCAAACTTTTACCAGATTGTTAATATCAATGAAAGCTGGCACAAGTTCGAAAACCAGCCAGATCGACCAATAATAGCGGAGTTATGGCCCTTAATTTAGTTAAAAATGCTATATTTTGCCTCGTTAATATGATAGGGCTTTCATTTTTCATCTGATCTTTACCAAACTTTACCAGTCGTTTTCCCTTTTTAGCTCGACTATTCGAAGAATAAGAGAGCTTATGTAATCACCCACATCAAGGTTTGCGTGTAAGCTGTGTTTACCATTTCTATATCTCTTACATTTCTTATCCTAGCAGCACAACCAAATTTGTTCATGGGCTTCCTTATAGCATTATCTTAAGGGCTGCATAAGCAATTTTTGGTTCCTGTAACCCATGGGCTCCCATGAAACCCAAATTATGGTAGCCCATAAAATGTGTCCCATTTCACATCAAAACTTGCGTGTAAGCTGTGTTTACAAGTCTATATCTCTTACAATTCTTACCCTAGCACAACCAAATTTGGCCATTAGCTTCCTTATAGCATTATCGTAAGGGCTGCTTAAGTAATTTTTGGTTCCTGTAACCCCTGGGCTCCCATGGAACCCAAATTCTGATAGCCCTTAAAATATGTCTGTTTCACATCAAATGTTGCGTGTAAGCTGTGTTTACAGGTCTATATCTCTTACATTTCTTGTCCTAGCTGAACTAAATTTTGGGTTTGGTTTCCTTATAGTATGTTGTAAAGGGTTGGATAAGTAATTTTGTCTCTGCAAATTTTGGGCTCCCATGGAACCCAAATTGTGATGGCCCATAAAATGTGCAATAAAGGCAGATCTAGGTGTTGCATGGTTTGGGATTTGTTATAGCATTATGCATCTTATAACTTATTGGGGCATGGGCTCCCTCCTCCCCCCCCCCCCCCCCCATATTTCTGTGTTGTTTTGGTCAATTCTTACACATATATGTTGCCCCTCTCTCTCCCCCCCCCTCTCACCAGCCCCAGTTTTTTTTTTTTTTTTTACATATATCTGTTGTTTTTAGTCAATTCTTTCAACATATATGTTGCCCGTCCCCTCCCCCCCAACCCCACAACCCACTCCCGCCTCTCACCCCCTCTCGTACTCCCCGCCCACAACCCCACTTGAAAATCTTTTTTTTTTTTACATATTTTTTAGTTGTTTTAGTCAGTTCTTACACATATATGTTGCCCTCTCCCACCACCCCCCAACCCACTCCCGCCTCTCACCGCCGCTCCCCCCCACCACCCCACCCACCCCCCACCACCCCCACCCACCCCACCCCCACTTGAAAATCTATATATATATATTTTTTTACATATTTCTTTGTTGTTTTAGTCAATTCTTACACATATATGTTGCCCCGTTCCCCCAGGGACCCCACAACCCACTCCCGCCTCTCAACCCCGCTACCCCCCTGCCCCCCTATTCATTTAAAAATCTATTTTTTTTTTTTACATATTTCTTTGTTGTTTTAGTCAATTCTTACACAAATATGTTGCCCTCCCCCCCCCCCATCCCACTCCCGCCTCTCACCCGCCGCTCCCCCCCCCCCCCCCCCCCACCACCCACCCCACCCCAACTTGAAAATCTATATATATATTTTTTTACATATTTCTTTGTTGTTTTAGTCAATTCTTACACATATATGTTGCCCACGTCCCCCAGGGACCCCACAACACCCACTCTCCGCCTCTCAACCCCGCTACCACCATGCCCCCTATTCATTTGAAAATCTATTTTTTTTTTACATATTTCTTTGTTGTTTTAGTCAATTCTTACACATATATGTTTCCCCTACCCCCCACCCACAACCCACACCCACTCCGCCTCTCACCCCCGCTCCCTCCCGTCCCCACCCCCACTTGAAAATCTATTTTTTTTTTTACAGATATCTTTGTTGTTTTAGTAAATTCTTACACATATATGTTGCCCCGTCCCCCCTCCCCCATACCACAACCCACTCCCGCCTCTCACCCACAGCTCTCCCCCGCCCACCACCCCACTTGAAAATCTATTTATTTTTTTTACATATTTTTGTGTTGCTTTTGTCAATTCTTAAACATGTTGCCCTCTTCCCCCCCATCCTCCCGCCACCCCCAATCCCCCCCCACATTTCTGTTTTTTTTTTGTCAATTCTTACAGATATGTTGCTCACTACTCCCCCCTCCCCCCCGCTTCTCTCCCCACCCTCCGCTCCCCCACCCCCTCTCCCAACCCCTCTACACACACACACTCGAAACTCTTTTTTTTTCTTTTTTTTTACATATTTTTGTATTGTTTTGGTGAATTCTTACATAGCTTCTTTAATACACATATGTTGCCCTCACCACCCCCGGCCTCTACCACATCCCCGCTCAGACTCAATTTTTTTTATTTTTTTTTACATAGTGTTGATTTGGTGAATTATTACAAGCTTCTTACACAATATATGTTGCCCTCACCACCCCCACTCCCCCCCCACCATCCACCCCGCCTCTCTCCCAACCCCAGCCCGCACCCCACTCAAAACTCGAATTTTTATTTTTTATTTATTTTTTTACATATTTCTGTGTAGTTTTGGTCAACCCAACCCAACCCCACTCAACATTGTTGTAGCCTTGTTTTCTGATGGTATATACTAGCTATAAATTTATTATTCTCTGAAAAATCGAATAGTCCAGCTGCGCTGTTCTCCGACAGCTCTTGTTTTTTTTTATTATAAGGCCAAATAAAAGAATAGTTGTTTCCGGTTACCCCGACCTACCCTAGAAATTCCCGCCGACCCTATGGTCTTTATTGCATTCCAAAAAAAAAAAAAAAAAAATTCAAGCCGACCCCCGTCCGTAATGGATTCCGTAATATACCGTCTCCCCTGTCAGGCAGGCGCCTGATTGAGTTGATAGATATCAGGGTTCTCAATAGACGCGCACACGCGTTTTGACGCATGGAAATTCAATTTGACCCAATTCTGACGCAGCTAATTTACCACCTGTGCGTTTTAATGAAGCGCGTGTATTTGCTTCCAAGCATCAATCCAATACACACGTACCTATTTTCGATAGTCCAAACATCACAATAATGTCAGAGCACGCACTGCATAACAGTGATTGACACCTTGGCTGACGACCTTGATCGCCTCTCGACCAATCAAATTCGCTGGCTGCTGTCACAGCTTGTGTGCGGAAATAGACTGTCTATAAATGGTGTCATTGTGTAATCTAATTGCTGCTATTGTGTTAATAATTTAACGATTATCTTTGAAGTTTATTATGCTTTTTGCGGGTGGAGACTATTATGACCTCATTGGATTAATTGGTTAATTGATTGCTACCGGCTTCTGATTGATTACCGGTTAATTAGACCGAACTGAAATAAAACAAGTGCTAGCGGTCAAACATGTGAAAAATATAAAAATCGGCAAAAATAAAATTGACTTTATTTGTGTTTGTTGACGTTGTTTTTTATTTGTGTTTTTTGTTTGTTAATTTTGTTTTACGCACGTTTTAAAGAACAAAGAAATATAATTTTAATGAGGATAATTTAAATATTTATAAATCGGCGAAATGTACATAAACAGCGCGTATTTTAACCTGGGTTATCGTTTAGCCTAATAAATTGGCTCCTATGCAGTTTTTTTTTTTATTATTCTGACGTTCTATGTAACTGCATGATGCTTGCCAATACGAAAAATTTCAAAAGAGCATTAAACGTGTATTTTAACACACTAGGTTATCGTTCAGTCAAAACTTACCGGACATAAGGCATTGTTATATTTTGTGTTGACATACTATTTTTGTGCTGTCGAGTAACGGACTTTATTAATTTATGTATACATGTTCAAAATGTATGTATGTTCTGTTCAATACACAAATGGCGCAAAGAAGTATATTTTCATTTATGTCATCGCAGTCTACGAAACGGCCTGTGTGTTGGGGATGCACTGTCTGTCTCATTTATTTGACGTCTTCGGGTGCCATTTTATTTATTTTTACATACGGACGTTTATAGATGCACCCAAGGTGCAGTCTGACCCCGAAGAAGCAGAAAATAAGAGAGCTAGTACTATAATAACACCAATAACTTATAATATATAATATCACCAATAACTTATAAATTTAACAGATGTGGACCCTAACTTATTAAACAGCCTTTAATAACTTTGAATCTTTGACATAATGACACATTATTGTAAAATGGAATAGTAGTTTTTTAAGTTCAAATGCATATCCTTGCACACCTTTCTTGGCAATAAAATATTTACAGAATTCACAAAAATTAAAGTTATTAAAGGATGTTTATAAAACGGCGCTTCGATTTGTTTGATTTATATTTGACCTTTCAATGTAATGTAATATACATAGTGATATAGAACATGTGTAATATACATAGTGATATAGAACACAAGACGAGGCAGGAATTGTCCGGCACCAGTTTCAGCACCATTTATTAAGGTTATACAAAATATGTCACAAAGTAGGTGATATTAAAGAGTGTGAACTTGCTCTATATCACGAGAAGTTTTATTGTCGGACAAAAAAATAAATAAAAAAAATCCCTACCTACCCTACTAAATTGGCAATAAAAAGGAAAACCAAAAAAAAAAGATTTCACCTGCCTACCTACCCTATCTTTTTTTTCAATGTAACAGGAAACCCAACTATTCTTTTATTTGGCCTAAGTAATTTTTGTCTCGCCTTTTCGAAGAAAAAAAGAGACATAGGTGTTGGTTTTCCGGCAGCGGCGGCGTCAACATTCAAGTTTTGCGTTTAGGTCATTTTCTCACAAACTGTATGCACTAAACCTTTCAAACTTTGCTTATAGTTGTATCATGGGTGATACATCGCAACGTGACAAAGCAAATGTGGAAGTGACCTTGACCCTCCAAGCAAAAGGCAGATAACTTACTAACTTTTAGGTTCAAGTTTTGCGTTTAGGTCACTTTTTCACAAACTGTATGCACTAGACCTTTAAAACTTTGCTTATAGTTGTATCTTGAGTGGTACATCGCAACGTGACAAAGGAAATGTGGAAGTGACCTTGACCCTCCAAGCAAGGGCAGATAACCTTATAATTTTTACCTTCAACTTTGGCGTTTAGGTCACTTTTTCACAAACTGTATGCACTAAGTGCTTTCAAACTTTGCTTATAGTTGTATCTTGAGTGGTACATTGCAACATGACAAAGCAAATGTGGATGTGACCTTGACCATTAAAGCAAAGGGCAGATAACTTTAATTGTTACATTTACATCACTTTCTCATGAACTAGAATTATGCACTAGATGTTTTAAACCTAATTTATAGCTTAATCTTTGGAAGAAAACATATAGTTGTGTCTTCGGTAGTGCATCTTTTTTTGGATGCCTGGATTTCATGTATGACCTTGACCTACTTTTTGGAGCTGATGATTTTTAGCTCTACTGGCCAAAGGCCTTCTTTTTTCATCCGATCTTTACCAAACTTTTCCAGATTGTTAATATCAATGAAAGCTCGCACAAGTTCGAAAACCAGCCAGATCGGACCAATAACAGCGGAGTTATGGCCCTTGATTTAGTTAAAAATACTATATTTTGCCTCGTCAATACGATAGGGCTTTCATTTTTCCTCTGATCTTTACCAAACTTTACTAGATGTTTTGCCTTTTTTTTTTTTTTTTTTTATTATTATTATTATTATTTTTTTTTTTTAATAGATCTATATATATATTTTTTTTGATATTTTTATATTTGTTTAATTACCTTAGCCGCGTCCGTTGGATGGGGACGTAAACCGGGCGGTCCCGTGTATCGGTCTATCCTCCGAGCACGTTAAAGAACCATTGGAATCTATTTGATAATAAGAGTAGGGCAGGTTCCCGGATTCCTATGTATCCTTCCCCTCTCTCTGGGGCAGCTCTAAATAACCTATACTGTGTTGATGAACCGTTAAACAACATTCAATTAAATTATTTGTTGTAAGTTGTTGTTTTTTTGTTTGTTTATTTTTAGCTCTACTGGCCAAGGGCCAGCTTTTAAGATTTGTTAAAATTAGGTCCGCGCTTCATCCAAGATGGCTGCCATTACAATATATGGTCGAAACCTTAAAAAATCTTCTTCTCCAGAACCGCTGGACAGATTTCAACAGTTTTTCTTTTAAAATGATCGCCAACGCCTAGACTATCAAGTTTTTTCAAATAAAGTCCCCGGGGTCAAAAATGGCCGTGCCCCGGGGGTCCAAATTTTGTATATTGAGGTTTTGCATGTTTTTCATATAGACATATAGGAAAACACTTTAAAAAATCTTCTTCTCCCTGAAACCACAAGGCACAGAGCTGTGATGTATTACATGTAGCATCAGCTTATGGTCCTCTACTAAGTTTGTTCAAATGGTGACCCTGGGGTCAAATTTGTCCCCGCCCCGGGGGTCACAGTTTTACATAGACTTATATAGGATTTTTTTTTAAAAAAGCTTCTGCTCGGAAACTACAACAGCCAGAGGTTTGATATTTTGCATTTACTATAAGATTATGGTCCTTTACCAAGTTTGTTCAAATGGTGACACTCGGGTCACATTTGGCCCCGCCCCAAGGGTCACATGTTTTACATAGACATGTATGGGGAAAAACTTAAAAAATCTTCTTCTCTGAATCTGCAAGAGGTTTAACATTTTGCATTTGCTATAAGCTTGTGGTCCTCTACCAAGTTTGTTCAAATGGTGTCCCAGGGGTCACATTTGGCCCCACCCCAGGGGTCACAGTTTTACATAGGCTTGTATAGGGAAAAACTGAAAAAAATCTTCTTCTCTGGAACCACATGGCACAGAGCTCTCATGTATAACATGTAGCATCCGATTATGGTCCTCTACTAAGTTTGTTCAAATGGTGACCCTGGGGGTCAAATTTGGACGCGCCCCGAGGGTCACAGTTTTACATAGACTTATATAGGATTTTTTTTAAAAAAATCATCTTCTCTGAAACTACAAGAGCCAGAGGTTTGATATTTTACATTTATTATAAGCTTATGGTCCTTTACCAAGTTTGTTCAAATGGTGACCCTGGGGTCACATTTGTCCCCGCCCCAAGGGTCACATGTTTAACATAGACATGTATAGGGAAAAACTTAAAAAATCTTCTTCTCTGAAACTGCAAGAGCCAGAGGTTTAATAGTTTGCTGTTGCTATAAGCTTATGGTCCTTTACCAATTTTGTTCAAATGTTGACCCTGGGGTCACATCTGGCCCCGCCCCTGGGGTCACAGTTTGACATAAATGCTTGTATAGGGAAAAACTGAAAAAAATCTTCTCTGGAACTGCAAGAGCCAGAGGTTTAATATTTTGCATTTGCCATAAGCTTATGGTCTTTACCAAGTTTGTTCAAATGGTGACCCATTGGTCACATTTGGCCCCACCCTGGGGGTCACAGATTTACTTAGGCTTGCATAGGCAAAAACTGAAAAAAAACTTCTTCTCTGTAAGCACATGGCACAGAGCTCTCATGTATTACATGTAGCATCAGCTTATGGTCCTCTACCAAGTTTGTTCAAATGGTGACCCATGTGTCAAATTTGGACGCGCCCCGAGGGTAATTTCTTTTTTTCTTTCAATTTTTTTTCTTTTTTTTTTTTGATTGTTTTGAATTTTTTTTTCTTTTCTTTTTTTATTATCTTTTTAATTACTTGACACTTACTTTAAAATTTCTTGTCGGCGCTACTCATCCTAAATGCCTTGTTGAATTTTGACGAAACTTGGCAGGAAGCATCGGTAAGATGTCTAGTTGTGCATTTCACGCTTTTGTTCCAGTTTGCTGATTTTTGACGGAGTTATGGCCCTTTGACATTTTTATTTTAAATTTCTTGTCGGCGCTACTCCTCTTAAACGGCTTGTTGGATTTCTACAAAATTTGGCAGGAAGCCTCAGTATGATGTCTAGTTGTGCAAAGTGCGGTATATCAATGAAATCTTGGATAGTTTTGAAAACCAGCTACATCTTGTTAGTAATAACAGAGTTATGGCCCTTGATTTGTTGAAAAATGCTATATTGTATTTTCCTTTGTTAAATCTATAGGACAAGAGAACTATATATATCTAGCTATATCTATCTAAATCTATAAGAGCTGTTTTTAATTTTTAATTTTTAGCTCTACTGATCAGATATGAGCAGAGCTTATGCCGTGGTGCGGTGTCCGTCGTCCGTCCGTCCGTCTGTCTGTCCGTCTGTCCGTCCGTTAACTTTTTTTTTGTAGCGACTACTCCTCTGAAACTACTGAATGGATTTTCATGAAACTTTACAGAAATGTTGCCCATGAAGTCTAGTTGATCCTAGCAAAAAATCATGTAGATGTGAAATCCAAGATGGCCGTCAAATCTAAAAATAGGTTTTTAAAAAACAAGTTTGTAGCGACTACTTCTTGAAAACTCTAAGGGATATTGCTATGGGACTTTTTCTAAAATGATCAGCATGACATGATGTTGGTCCTTGTCGAAAATCGTTTTGATTCGACGTTAAACATGGCTGCCAGCGGCCATCTTTGTTTACATAGAGTTATATAATGAAAACTTGTAGCGACTACTCCTCTGAAACTACTTGACGGATTTTCATGAAACTTCACAGGAATGTTGCTCTTGATGTCTAATTGATCCTAGCAAAATTTCAGGTCGGACGGAAATTCAAGATGGCCGCCACGGCTAAAAATAGATTTTTAAAAAATAAGTTTGTAGCGACTACTTCTTGAAAACTATAAGAGATATTGATATGGGACTTTTTCTAAAATGATCAGGATGACATGATGTTGGTCCATGTCGAAAATCGTTTTGATTCGACGTTAAACATGGCTGCCAGCAGCCATCTTTGTTTACATAGAGTTATATAATGAAAACTTGTAGCGACTACTTCTCTGAAACTACTTGAGGGATTTTCATGAAACTTCACAGGAATGTTGCTCTTGATGTCTTATTGATCCTAGCAAAATTTCAGGTCGGCCGGAATTTCAAGATGGCCGCCACGGCTAAAAATAGATTTTTAAAAAATAAGTTTGTAGCGACTACTTCTTGAAAACTATAAGAGATATTGATATGGGACTTTTTCTAAAATGATCAGCATGACATGATGGTTATCCGAGTCGAACATTATTTTGATTCGACGTTAAACATGGCTGCCAGTGGCCATCTTTGTTTACATAGAGTTATATATTGAAAACTTGTAGCGACTACTCGTCTGAAACTACTTGACGGATTTTCATGAAACTTCACAGGAATGTTGCTCTTGATGTCTAATTGATCCTAGCAAAATTTCAGATCGGCCAGAAATTCAAGATGGCCGCCACAGCTAAAAATAGATTTAAAAAAAAAAAGAGTTTGTAGCGACTACTTCTTGAAAACTATAAGTGATATTGATATGGGACTTTTTCTAAAATTATCAGCATGACATGATGGTTATCCGAGTCGAACATTATTTTGATTCAATGTTAAACATGGCTGTGAGCGGCCATCTTTGTTTACATAGAGTTATATAATGAAAACTTGTAGCGACTACTCCTCTGAAACTACTTGACGGATTTTCATGAAACTTCACAGGAATGTTGCTCTTGATGTCTAATTGATCCTAGCAAAATTTCAGGTCGGCCTGAAATTCAAGATGGCCGCCACTGCTAAAAATAGATTTTCAAAAAACAAGTTTGTAGCGACTTCTTCCTGAAAACAAAATCAATCAGAAGAGCTTCAAGGTCATTGACCTCTTGTTAATTTTTATTTTCTTATTTCATTTTTTAAAGTTTTTTTGGGTGTTAACGCCGTGTTAGCAGGAAGCATTGCTGTGCCTATTGCATATTTTTCCCGGTTCGTTCATTTTTGATAGAGTTACGGCCCCTTGATATTTTTAAAATTTCTTGTCGCCGCTACTCCTCCTAAAGGCCTTGTTGGATTTCGACGAAACTTGGCAGGAAGCATCGGTAAGATGTCTAGTTGTGCATATCACGCTTTTGTTCCAGTTTGCTGATTTATGACGGAGTTATGGCACTTTGACATTTTTACTTTAAATTTCTTGTCGGCGCTTCTCCTCCTTAACGGCTTGTTGGATTTCTACAAAATTTGGCAGGAAGCCTCAGTATGTCTAGTTGTGCAAAGCATGGTATATCAATGAAATTTTGGACAAGTTCGAAAACCAGCTAGATCTAGTTAGTAACGACAGGTTATGGCCCTTGATTTGTTGAAAAATGCTATATTGTATTTTCCTTTGTTAAATCTGTAGTTACTTCATTTTTAGCTCTATTGATCAGAGATCAGCAGAGCTTATGCCGTAGTGCGGCGTCCGTCGTCCGTCTGTCCATATGTCCGTCTGTCTGTCTGTAAACTTTTTTTTGTAGCGACTACTCCTCTGAAACTACTGAATGGATTTTCATGAAACTTTACAGAAATGTTGCCCATGAAGTCTAGTTGATCCTAGCAAAAATTCATGTTTATGTGAAATCCAAGATGGCCACCAAATCTAAAAATAGGTTTTTAAAAAACAAGTTTGTAGCGACTACTTCTTGAAAACTATAAGTGATATTGATATGGGACTTTTTCTAAAATGATCAGTAGGTCCTTGTCGAAAATCGTTTTGATTCGACGTTAAACATGGCTTCCAGCGGCCATCTTTGTTTACATAGAGTTATATAATGAAAACTTGTAGCGACTACTTCTCTGAAACTACTTAACGGATTTTCATGAAACTTCACAGGAATGTTGCTTTTGATGTCTTATTGATCCTAGCAAAATTTCAGGTCGGCCGGAAATTCGAGATGGCCGCCACGGCTAAAAATAAATTTTCAAAAAACAAGTCTGTAGCGACTACTTCCTGAAATCAAAATCAATCAGTAGAGCTTCAAGGTCATTGACCTCTTGTTTATATGATCTTTACCATATACCATATTTGTTTAGAATGTTAATATAACCCCCTCTTTGCCTTGTTTGTTTACTTTACTTACTAACTTTATTCTCTTTGCCTTGTTTGTTTACTTTACTTACTTACTAATGTTATTCTCTTTGCCTTGTTTGTTTACTTTACTTACTTACTAACGTTATTTTCTTTGCCTTGTTTGTTTACTTTACTTACTAACTTTATTCTCTTTGCCTTGTTTGTTTACTTTACTAACTTACTAACTTTATTTTCTTTGCCTTGTTTGTTTACTTTACTTACTTACTAACTTTATTCTCTTTGCCTTGTTTGTTTACTTTAGTTAATTATTAACTTTATTCTCGTTGCCTTGTTTGTTTACTTTACTTACTAATGTTATTCTCTTTGCCTTATTTGTTTACTTTACTGACTTACTAACTTTATTCTCTTTGCCTTGCTTGTTTACTTTACATACTTATTAACTTTATTCTCTTTGCCTTGTTTACTTAACTTACTTACTAACTTTATTCTCTTTGCCTTCTTTGTTTACTTTACTTACTAACTTTATTCTCTTTTCCTTGTTTGTTTACTTTACTTACTTACTAACTTTATTCACTTTGCCTTGTTTGTTTACTTTACTTACTTACTAATGTTATTCTCTTTGCCTTGTTGGTTGCCTTTACTTACTAACTTTATTCTCTTTGCCTTGTTTGTTTACTTACTAACTATATTCTCTTTGCCTTGTTTGTTTACTTACTTACTAACTTTATTCTCTTTTCCTTGTTTGTTTACTTTACTTACTAACTTATTCTCTTTGCCTTGTTTGTTTACTTTACTTACTAACTTATTCTCTTTGCCTTGTTTGTTTACTTTACTTACTTACTGACTAACATTATTCTCTTTGCCTTGTTTGTTTACTTTACTTACTTATTAACTTTATTCTCGTTGCCTTGTTTGTTTATTTTACTTACTAACTTTATTCTCTTTGCCTTGTTTGTTTACTCTACTTACTTACTAACTTTATTCTCTTTGTCTTGTTTGTTTACTTTACATACTTATTAACTTTATTCTCTTTGCCTTGTTTGTTTATTTTACTTTCTAACTTTATTCTCTTTGCCTTGTTTGTTTACTCTACTTACTTACTAACTTTATTCTCTTTGCCTTCTTTGTTTACTTTACTTACTAACTTTATTCTCTTTTCCTTGTTTGTTTACTTTACTTACTTACTTACTAACTTTATTCACTTTGCCTTGTTTGTTTACTTTACTTACTTACTAATGTTATTCTCTTTGCCTTGTTGGTTGCCTTTACTTACAAACTTTATTCTCTTTGCCTTGTTTGTATACTTTACTTACTTATTAACATTATTCTCTTTGCCTTGTTTATTTACTTTACTTACTTACTAACTTTATTCTCTTTGCCTTGTTTGTTTACTTTACTGACTTACTAACTTTATTCTCTTTGCCTTGCTTGTTTACTTTACTTACTAACATTATTCTCCTTGCCTTGTTTTTTTACTTTACTTACTTACTAACATTATTCTCTTTACCTTTTGTGTTGCATTTACTTACTTACTAACTATATTCTCTTTCCCTTGTTTGTTTACTTTACTTACTTACTAACTATATTCTCTTTGCCTTGTTTGTTTACTTTACATACTTACTAACTATATTCTCTTTGCCTTGTTTGTTTACTCTACTTACTTACTAACTATATTCTCTTTGCCTTGTTTGTTTACTTTACTTACTTACTTACTAACGTTATTCTCTTTGCCTTGTTTGTTTACTTTACTTACTTGCTAACTTTATTCTCTTTGCCTTGTTTGTTTACTTTACTTACTAACTAACATTATTCTCTTTGCCTTGTTTGTTTACTTTACTTACTTACTAACTAACATTATTCTCTTTGCCTTGTTCGTTTAATTTACTTACCTACTAACATTATTCTCTTTGCCTTGTTTGTTTACTTTACTTACTAACTTTATTCTCTTTGCCTTATTTGTTTACTTTACTTACTAATATTATTCTCTTTGCCTTGTTTTTTTACTTACTTACTTACTAACATTATTTTCTTTGCCTTGTTTGTTTACTTTACTTACTTATTAACGTTATTCTCTTTGCCTTGTTTGTTTAGTTTACTTACTAACTTTATTCTCTTTTCCTTGTTTCTTTACTTTACTTACTTACTAACTTTATTCTCTTTGCCTTGTTTGTTTACTTTACTTACTTACTTACATTAGTCTCTTTCCCTTGTTTGTTTACTTTACTTACTTACTAACATTAGTCTCTTTCCCTTGTTTGTTGCCTTTACTTACTTACTATATTCTCTTTGCCTTGTTTGTTTACTTTACTTACTTACTAACTATATTCTCTTTGCCTTGTTTGTTTACCTAACTTACTAACTAACTTTATTCTCTTTGCCTTGTTTGTTTACTATACTTACTAACTATATTCTCTTTGCCTTGTTTGTTTACCTAACTTACTAACTAACTTTATTCTCTTTGCCTTGTTTGTTTACTATACTTACAAACCTTATTCTCTTTGCCTTGTTTGTTTACTTTACTTACTAACTATATTCTCTTTGCCTTGTTTGTTTACTGTACTTACTTATTAACAATATTTTCTTTGCTTTGTTTGTTGCCTTTACTTACTAACTTTATTCTCTTTGCCTTGTTTGTTTACTTTACTTACTTACTAACATTATTCTCTTTGCCTTGTTAATTTACTTTACTTACTAACTTTATTCTCTTTGCCTTGTTTGTTTAATTTACTTACCTACTAACTTTATGCTCTTTTCCTTGTTTGTTTACTTTACTTACTTACTAACATTATTCTCTTTGCCTTGTTTGTTTACTTTACTTACTAACTTTATTCTCTTTGCCTTATTTGTTTACTTTACTTACTAATATTATTCTCTTTGCCTTGTTTTTTTACTTACTTACTTACTAACATTATTTTCTTTGCCTTGTTTGTTGCCTTTACTTATTAACTTTATTCTCTTTGCCTTGTTTGTTTACTTTACTTGCTTACTAACTATATTCTCTTTGCCTTGTTTGTTTACTTTACTTACTTACTAATGTTATTCTCTTTGCCTTATTTGTTTACTTTACTTACTAACTTTATTCTCTTTGCCTTGTTTGTTTACTTTACTTACTTTTTAACAATATTCTCTTTGCCTTCTTTGTTTACTTAACTTACTTACTAACTTTATTCTCTTTGCCTTGTATGTTTACTTTACTTACTTACTAACATTATTCTCTTTGCCTTGTTAGTTTACTTTACTTACTAACTTTATTCTCTTTGCCTTGTTTGTTTACTTTACTTACTTACTAACTTTATTCTCTTTACCTTGTTTGTTTACTTTACTTTCTTACTAACATTATTCTCTTTGTCTTGTTTGTTTACTTTACTTACTTATTAACGTTATTCTCTTTGCCTTGTTTGTTTACTTTACTTACTAACTTTATTCTCTTTTCCTTGTTTCTTTACTTTACTTACTTACTAACTTTATTCTCTTTGCCTTGTTTGTTTACTTTACTCACTTACTAACATTAGTCTCTTTCCCTTGTTTGTTTACTTTACTTACTTACTAACATTAGTCTCTTTCCCTTGTTTGTTGCCTTTACTTACTTACTATATTCTCTTTGCCTTGTTTGTTTACTTTACTTACTTACTAACTATATTCTCTTTGCCTTGTTTGTTTACTTAACTTACTAACTTACTTTATTCTCTTTGCCTTGTTTGTTTACTATACTTACAAACCTTATTCTTTTTGCCTTGTTTGTTGACTTTACTCACTTACTAACTATATTCTCTTTGCCTTGTTTGTTTACTTTACTTACTTACTAACTAATATATTCTCTTTGCCTTCTTTGTTTACTTTACTTACTTACTAACTATATTCTCTTTGCCTTGTTTGTTTACTCTACTTACTATCTATATTCTCTTTGCCTTGTTTGTTTACTTTACTTACTTACTAACATTATTCTCTTTGCCTTGTTAGTTACTTTACTTACTAACTTTATACTCTTTGCCTTGTTTGTTTACTTTACTTACTTACTAACTTTATGCTCTTTTCTTTGTTTACTTTACTTACTTACTAACATTATTCTCTTTGCCTAGTTTGTTTACTTTACTAACTTACTTACTTTATTCTCTTTGCATTGTTTGTTTACTTTACTTACTAACTTTATTCTCTTTGCCTTGTTTGTTTACTTTACTTACTTATTAACGTTATTCTCTTTGCCTTGTTTGTTTACTTAACTTACTTACTAACTTTATTCTCTTTGCCTTGTTTGTTTACTTTACTTACTTATTAACATTATCCTCTTTGCCTTGTTTGTTTACTTTACTTACTTACTAACTTTATGCTCTTTTCTTTGTTTACTTTACTTACTTACTAACATTATTCTCTTTGCCTAGTTTATTTACTTTACTAACTTACTTACTTTATTCTCTTTGCATTGTTTGTTTACTTTACTTACTAACTTTATTCTCTTTGCCTTGTTCGTTTAATTTACTTACCTACTAACTTTATGCTCTTTTCCTTGTTTGTTTACTTTACTTACTTACTAACATTATTCTCTTTGCCTTGTTTGTTTACTTTACTTACTAACTTTATTCTCTTTGACTTATTTGTTTACTTTACTTACTAATATTATTCTCTTTGCCTTGTTTTTTTACTTACTTACTTACTAACATTATTTTATTTGCCTTGTTTGTTTACTTTACTTACTTATTAACGTTATTCTCTTTGCCTTGTTTGTTTACTGTACTTACTTATTAACAATATTTTCTTTGCTTTGTTTGTTGCCTTTACTTACTAACTTTATTCTCTTTGCCTTGTTTGTTTACTTTACTTACTTACTAACATTATTCTCTTTGACTTGTTAATTTACTTTACTTACTAACTTAATTCTCTTTGCCTTGTTTGTTTAATTTACTTACCTACTAACTTTATGCTATTTTCCTTGTTTGTTTACTTTACTTACTTACTAACATTATTCTCTTTGCCTTGTTTGTTTACTTTACTTACTAACTTTATTCTCTTTGCCTTATTTGTTTACTTTACTTACTAATATTATTCTCTTTGCCTTGTTTTTTTACTTACTTACTTACTAACATTATTTTCTTTGCCTTGTTTGTTGCCTTTACTTATTAACTTTATTCTCTTTGCCTTGTTTGTTTACTTTACTTGCTTACTAACTATATTCTCTTTGCCTTGTTTGTTTACTTTACTTACTTACTAATGTTATTCTCTTTGCCTTGTTTGTTTACTTTACTTACTAACTTTATTCTCTTTGCCTTGTTTGTTTACTTTACTTACTTTTTAACAATATTCTCTTTGCCTTCTTTGTTTACTTAACTTACTAACTTTATTCTCTTTGCCTTGTATGTTTACTTTACTTACTTACTAACATTATTCTCTGCCTTGTTAGTTTACTTTACTTACTAACTTTATTCTCTTTGCCTTGTTTGTTTACTTTACTTACTTACTAACTTTATTCTCTTTTCCTTGTTTGTTTACTTTACTTTCTTACTAATATTATTCTCTTTGCCTTGTTTGTTTACTTTACTTACTTATTAACGTTATTCTCTTTGCCTTGTTTGTTTACTTTACTTACTAACTTTATTCTCTTTTCCTTGTTTCTTTACTTTACTTACTAACTTTATTCTCTTTGCCGTGTTTGTTTACTTTACTTACTTACTAACATTAGTCTCTTTCCCTTGTTTGTTTACTTTACTTACTTACTAACATTAGTCTCTTTCCCTTGTTTGTTGCCTTTACTTACTTACTATATTCTCTTTGCCTTGTTTGTTTACTTTACTTACTTACTAACTATATTCTCTTTGCCTTGTTTGTTTACTTAACTTACTAACTTTATTCTCTTTGCCTTGTTTGTTTACTATACTTACAAACCTTATTCTTTTTGCCTTGTTTGTTTACTTTACTTACTTACTAACTATATTCTCTTTGCCTTGTTTGTTTACTGTACTTACTTATTAACAATATTTTCTTTGCTTTGTTTGTTGCCTTTACTTACTAACTTTATTCTCTTTGCCTTGTTTGTTTACTTTACTTACTTACTAACATTATTCTCTTTGCCTTGTTAATTTACTTTACTTACTAACTTTATTCTCTTTGCCTTGTTCGTTTAATTTACTTACCTACTAACTTTATGCTCTTTTCCTTGTTTGTTTACTTTACTTACTTACTAACATTATTCTCTTTGCCTTGTTTGTTTACTTTACTTACTTATTAACGTTATTCTCTTTGCCTTGTTTGTTTACTTTACTTACTAACTTTATTCTCTTTTCCTTGTTTCTTTACTTTACTTACTAACTTTATTCTCTTTGCCTTGTTTGTTTACTTTACTTACTTACTAACATTAGTCTCTTTCCCTTGTTTGTTTACTTTACTTTCTTACTAACATTATTCTCTTTGCCTTGTTTGTTTACTTTACTTACTTATTAACGTTATTCTCTTTGCCTTGTTTGTTTACTTTACTTACTAACTTTATTCTCTTTTCCTTGTTTCTTTACTTTACTTACTTACTAACTTTATTCTCTTTGCCTTGTTTGTTTACTTTACTCACTTACTAACATTAGTCTCTTTCCCTTGTTTGTTTACTTTACTTACTTACTAACATTAGTCTCTTTCCCTTGTTTGTTGCCTTTACTTACTTACTATATTCTCTTTGCCTTGTTTGTTTACTTTACTTACTTACTAATGTTATTCTCTTTGCCTTATTTGTTTACTTTACTTACTAACTTTATTCTCTTTGCCTTGTTTGTTTACTTTACTTACTTTTTAACAATATTCTCTTTGCCTTCTTTGTTTACTTAACTTACTTACTAACTTTATTCTCTTTGCCTTGTATGTTTACTTTACTTACTTACTAACATTATTCTCTTTGCCTTGTTAGTTTACTTTACTTACTAACTTTATTCTCTTTGCCTTGTTTGTTTACTTTACTTACTTACTAACTTTATTCTCTTTACCTTGTTTGTTTACTTTACTTTCTTACTAACATTATTCTCTTTGCCTTGTTTGTTTACTTTACTTACTTATTAACGTTATTCTCTTTGCCTTGTTTGTTTACTTTACTTACTAACTTTATTCTCTTTTCCTTGTTTCTTTACTTTACTTACTTACTAACTTTATTCTCTTTGCCTTGTTTGTTTACTTTACTCACTTACTAACATTAGTCTCTTTCCCTTGTTTGTTTACTTTACTTACTTACTAACATTAGTCTCTTTCCCTTGTTTGTTGCCTTTACTTACTTACTATATTCTCTTTGCCTTGTTTGTTTACTTTACTTACTTACTAACTATATTCTCTTTGCCTTGTTTGTTTACTTAACTTACTAACTTACTTTATTCTCTTTGCCTTGTTTGTTTACTATACTTACAAACCTTATTCTTTTTGCCTTGTTTGTTGACTTTACTCACTTACTAACTATATTCTCTTTGCCTTGTTTGTTTACTTTACTTACTTACTAACTAATATATTCTCTTTGCCTTCTTTGTTTACTTTACTTACTTACTAACTATATTCTCTTTGCCTTGTTTGTTTACTCTACTTACTATCTATATTCTCTTTGCCTTGTTTGTTTACTTTACTTACTTACTAACATTATTCTCTTTGCCTTGTTAGTTACTTTACTTACTAACTTTATACTCTTTGCCTTGTTTGTTTACTTTACTTACTTACTAACTTTATGCTCTTTTCTTTGTTTACTTTACTTACTTACTAACATTATTATCTTTGCCTAGTTTGTTTACTTTACTAACTTACTTACTTTATTCTCTTTGCATTGTTTGTTTACTTTACTTACTAACTTTATTCTCTTTGCCTTGTTTGTTTACTTTACTTACTTATTAACGTTATTCTCTTTGCCTTGTTTGTTTACTTAACTTACTTACTAACTTTATTCTCTTTGCCTTGTTTGTTTACTTTACTTACTTATTAACATTATCCTCTTTGCCTTGTTTGTTTACTTTACTTACTTACTAACTTTATGCTCTTTTCTTTGTTTACTTTACTTACTTACTAACATTATTCTCTTTGCCTAGTTTGTTTACTTTACTAACTTACTTACTTTATTCTCTTTGCATTGTTTGTTTACTTTACTTACTAACTTTATTCTCTTTGCCTTGTTCGTTTAATTTACTTACCTACTAACTTTATGCTCTTTTCCTTGTTTGTTTACTTTACTTACTTACTAACATTATTCTCTTTGCCTTGTTTGTTTACTTTACTTACTAACTTTATTCTCTTTGACTTATTTGTTTACTTTACTTACTAATATTATTCTCTTTGCCTTGTTTTTTTACTTACTTACTTACTAATATTATTTTATTTGCCTTGTTTGTTTACTTTACTTACTTATTAACGTTATTCTCTTTGCCTTGTTTGTTTACTGTACTTACTTATTAACAATATTTTCTTTGCTTTGTTTGTTGCCTTTACTTACTAACTTTATTCTCTTTGCCTTGTTTGTTTACTTTACTTACTTACTAACATTATTCTCTTTGACTTGTTAATTTACTTTACTTACTAACTTTATTCTCTTTGCCTTGTTTGTTTAATTTACTTACCTACTAACTTTATGCTATTTTCCTTGTTTGTTTACTTTACTTACTTACTAACATTATTCTCTTTGCCTTGTTTGTTTACTTTACTTACTAACTTTATTCTCTTTGCCTTATTTGTTTACTTTACTTACTAATATTATTCTCTTTGCCTTGTTTTTTTACTTACTTACTTACTAACATTATTTTCTTTGCCTTGTTTGTTGCCTTTACTTATTAACTTTATTCTCTTTGCCTTGTTTGTTTACTTTACTTGCTTACTAACTATATTCTCTTTGCCTTGTTTGTTTACTTTACTTACTTACTAATGTTATTCTCTTTGCCTTGTTTGTTTACTTTACTTACTAACTTTATTCTCTTTGCCTTGTTTGTTTACTTTACTTACTTTTTAACAATATTCTCTTTGCCTTCTTTGTTTACTTAACTTACTAACTTTATTCTCTTTGCCTTGTATGTTTACTTTACTTACTTACTAACATTATTCTCTGCCTTGTTAGTTTACTTTACTTACTAACTTTATTCTCTTTGCCTTGTTTGTTTACTTTACTTACTTACTAACTTTATTCTCTTTTCCTTGTTTGTTTACTTTACTTTCTTACTAATATTATTCTCTTTGCCTTGTTTGTTTACTTTACTTACTTATTAACGTTATTCTCTTTGCCTTGTTTGTTTACTTTACTTACTAACTTTATTCTCTTTTCCTTGTTTCTTTACTTTACTTACTAACTTTATTCTCTTTGCCGTGTTTGTTTACTTTACTTACTTACTAACATTAGTCTCTTTCCCTTGTTTGTTTACTTTACTTACTTACTAACATTAGTCTCTTTCCCTTGTTTGTTGCCTTTACTTACTTACTATATTCTCTTTGCCTTGTTTGTTTACTTTACTTACTTACTAACTATATTCTCTTTGCCTTGTTTGTTTACTTAACTTACTAACTTTATTCTCTTTGCCTTGTTTGTTTACTATACTTACAAACCTTATTCTTTTTGCCTTGTTTGTTTACTTTACTTACTTACTAACTATATTCTCTTTGCCTTTGTTTGTTTACTGTACTTACTTATTAACAATATTTTCTTTGCTTTGTTTGTTGCCTTTACTTACTAACTTTATTCTCTTTGCCTTGTTTGTTTACTTTACTTACTTACTAACATTATTCTCTTTGCCTTGTTAATTTACTTTACTTACTAACTTTATTCTCTTTGCCTTGTTCGTTTAATTTACTTACCTACTAACTTTATGCTCTTTTCCTTGTTTGTTTACTTTACTTACTTACTAACATTATTCTCTTTGCCTTGTTTGTTTACTTTACTTACTAACTTTATTCTCTTTGCCTTATTTGTTTATTTTACTTACTAATATTATTCTCTTTGCCTTGTTTTTTTACTTACTTACTTACTTACATTATTTTCTTTGCCTTGTTTGTTGCCTTTACTTATTAACTTTATTCTCTTTGCATTGTTTGTTTACTTTACTTGCTTACTAACTTTATTCTCTTTGCCTTGTTTGTTTACTTTACTTACTAATTAACTTTATTCTTGTTGCCTTGTTTGTTTACTTTACTTACTAACTTTATTCTCTTTTCCTTGTTTCTTTACTTTACTTACTTACTAACTTTATTCTCTTTGCCTTGTTTGTTTACTTTACTTACTTACTTACATTAGTCTCTTTCCCTTGTTTGTTTACTTTACTTACTTACTAACATTAGTCTCTTTCCCTTGTTTGTTGCCTTTACTTACTTACTATATTCTCTTTGCCTTGTTTGTTTACTTTACTTACTTACTAACTATATTCTCTTTGCCTTGTTTGTTTACCTAACTTACTAACTAACTTTATTCTCTTTGCCTTGTTTGTTTACCTAACTTACTAACTAACTTTATTCTCTTTGCCTTGTTTGTTTACTATACTTACAAACCTTATTCTCTTTGCCTTGTTTGTTTACTTTACTTACTAACTAGTATTCGCTTTGCTCTTGGTGTGGTTACTGTACTTACTTTTAACAATATTTCTTTGCTTTGTTGTGCCTTTACTTACTAACTTTATTCTCTTTGCCTTGTTTGTTTACTTTATCGTACTTACTAACATTATTCTCTTTGCCTTGTTAATTTACTTTACTTACTAACTTTTATCTCTTTGCCTTGTTCTGTTTAATTTACTTACCTACTAACTTTAATGCTCTTTTCCTGTTTGTTTACTTTACTTACTTACTAACATTATTCTCTTTGAGCCTTGTTGTTTACTGTACTTACTAACTTTATTCTCTTTGCCTTATTTGTTTACTTTTACTTACTAATATTATTCTCTTTGCCTTGTTTTTTTACTTACTTACTTACTAACATTATTTTCTTTGCCTTGTTTGTTGCCTTTACTTATTACTTATTCTCTTTGGCCTTGTTTGTTTACTTTTCTTGCTTACTATACTTTATTCTCTTTGCCTTGTTTGGTTTACTTACTTACTTACTAATGTCTTCTCTTTGCCTGATTTGTTTACTGTTACTTACTAACTTTATTCTCTTTGCCTTGTTTGTTTACTTTACTTACTTTTTAACAATATTCTCGTTGCCTTCTTTGTTTACTGAACTTACTTACTAACTTATTCTCTTTGCCTTGTATGTTTACTTTACTTACTACTAACATTATTCTCTTGCCTTGGAGTTTACTTTACTTACTAACTTATTCTCTTTGCCTTTTGTTCTTACTTTACTTACCTTACTAACTTTAGTTCTTTAGACGGTTGGAGTGGGTTACTTTACTTTCTTACTAACATTATTCTCTTTGCCTTGTTTGTTTACTTACTTACTTATTAACGGTTATTCTCTTGCTTGTTGTTTACTTTACTTACTAACTTTATTCTCTTTTCTTTTTCTTTACTTTATCTTACTACTAACTTAGTCTCTTGCCTTCGTTTGTTTACTTTACTCTACTTACTAACATTAGTCTCTTCCTTCGTTGTTTACTCTTTACTTACATACAACATTAGTCTCTTTCTCCTTGTTTCGTGGACCTTTACCTTTACTCCTATATTCGCTTTGCCTGGTTGGTTTACTTTTACTTACTTACTTAACTATATCTCTTTGCCTTGTTGTTTACTTAACTTACTAACTTACTTTATTCTCTTGCTTGTTTGTTTACCTATACTTACAAAACCTTATTCTTTTGCCTTGTTTTGTTGACTTTAACTTACTTACTAACTAAATTCTCTTTGTGACTTTTTGTTTACTTTACTTACTTACTAACTAATCATATTCTCTTTGCCTTCTTGTTTACTTTATCTACTTACTAACTATATTCTCTTTGCTTGTTTTTCATCTCTACTTACTACTTCTATATTCTCTTTGCCTGTTGTTTACTTTACTTACTTTACTAACATTTTCTTCTTTGCATTGTTAGTACTTTACTTACTAACTTTATACTCTTTGCCTGTTTGTTACTTTACTTACTTACTATCTTTATGCTCTTTTCTTGTTTACTTACTTACTTACTAACATTATTCTCTTTGCCTAGTTTGTTTACTTTACTACTTACTTACTTATTCTCTTTGCATTGTTTTTTACTTACTTACTAACTTTATTCTTCTTTCCTTGTTTTTTACTTTACTTACTTATTACGTTATTCTCTTTGCCTTGTTTGTTTTACTTAACTTACTTACTAACGTTATTCTCTTTGCCTTTTTGTTTACTTTACTTCTATTAACATTATACTCTTGCTTGTTTGTTTACTTTCTTACTTCTAACTTATGCTCTTTCTTTGTTTACTTTACTTACTTACTAACATTATTCTCTTTGCCTAGTTGTTTACTTCTACTTACTTATTACTTTCTCTTTGCATGTTTGTTTACTTACTTACTAACTTAATTCTCTTTGGCCTTGTTCGTTTAGAGATTACTTACCTACTAACTTTAGCTCTTTTCCTTGTTTGTTTACTTCTTACTTCTACTTATCTACTCAGTATTCCTCTTTGCCTTGTTGTTTACTTTACTTACTAACTTTATTCTCTTTGACTTATTTGTTTACTTTAACTTACTAATATTATTCTCTTTGCCTTGTTTTTGTTTACTTACTTACTACTAACCATTATTTTATTTGCCTTGTTTGTTACTTTACTTACTTATTAACGTTATTCTCTTTGCCTTGTTTGTTTACTTACTTACGTATTAACAATATCTTGTCTTTGCTTTTTGTTCAGTTCTTTACTTACTTCTAACTTTATTCTCTTGCCTCTGTTTTGTTTACTTTACTTACTTACTAACCTATTCACTTTGACTTGTTAAGTTTACTTTACTTACTAACATTAGTTCTCTTTGCCTTTTAGTTACATTTACTACCTACTAACTTTAGTCTTATTTTCCTTGTTTGTTTAACTTTACTTACTTACTAACATTATTCTCTTTGCCTTGTTTGTTTACTTACTTACTAACTTTATTCTCTTTGCGCTTATTGTTTACTTTACTTTACTATTATTATTCTCTTGCCTTGTTTTTTTACTTACTTACTTATAACTTTATTTTCTTTTGCCTTGTTTGCTTGCCTTTACTTATTAACTTTATTCTCTTTGCCTTGTTTGTTTACTTTACTTGCTTAGCTAACTATATTCTCTTTGCCCTTGTTTGTTTTACTTTACTTACTTTACTAATTTATTCTCTTTGCCTTGTTTTGTTACTTTACTTACTAACTTTATCTCTCTTTGTTTGTTTACTTTACTTACTTCTTAACAATATTCTCTTTGCCTTCTTGTTCTTAACTTTACTAACTTATCATCTTTGCACTTGTATGTTTAACTTTACTTACTTACGAACATATCCTGCTGTTAGTTTACTTTACTTACTAACTTTATTCTCTTTGCCTTGTTGTTTACTTTACTTACTACTAACTTTATTCTCTTTTCCTTGTTTGTTTACTTTACTTTCTTACTAATATTATTCTCTTTGCCTTGTTTGTGTTTACTTTACTTACTTATTAACGTTATACTCTTTGCCTTGTTTGTTTACTTTACTTTACTAACTTTTATTCTCTTTTCCTTGTTTTCTTTACTTAACTTACTAACTTTATTCTCTTGCCTTGTTTGTTTACTTTACTTACTTACTAACATTAGTCTCTTTCCCTTGTTTGTTTACTTTACTTACTTACTAACATTAGTCTCTTTCCTTGTTTGTTGCCTTTACTTATACTTAACTATATCCTCTTTGCCTTGTTTGTTTACTTTACTTACTTACTAACTATACTCTCTTTGCCTGTGTTGTTTACTTAACTTACTAACTTATTTCTCTTTGCCTTGTTTGTTTACTATACTTACAAACCTTATTCTTTTATTGCCTTGTTTGTTTTACTTTTACTTACTTACTAACTATAGTCTCTTTGCCTTGTTTGGTTACTGTACTTACTTTTATAACAATATTTTCTTTGCTGTGTTTGTTGCCTTTACTTACTAACTTTATTCTCTTTGCCTTGTTTTTTTACTTACTTTACTTACTAACATTATTCTCTTTGCCTTGTTTTGCCTTTACTTACCTAACTTTATTCTCTTTGCCTTGTTTCGTTTATTTACTTACCTACTAACTTTATGCTCTTTTCCTTGTTTGTTTACTTTACT
>JAWPHD010012666.1:0-74231 GCA_037043455.1 Cyrtodaria siliqua
CCTATCTTTACCAAACTTTACCACATTGTCAATATCAATGAAAGCTCAGACAAGTTCGAAAACCAGCCATATCGGACTAGTAACAGCGGAGTTATGGCCCTTGATTTAATTAAAAATGCTATATTTTGCCTCGTTAAGACGATAGGGGCTTCATTGTTCATCCGATCTTTACCAAACTTTACCACATTGTTAATATCAATGAAAGCTCAGACAAGTTCGAAAACCAGCCAGATCGGACCAGTAACACAAGAGTTATGGTCCTTGATTTAGTTAAAAATGCTATATTTTGCCTCGTTAAGATGATAGGGCCTTCGTTTTTCATCCTATCTTTACCAAACTTTACCTCATTGTTAATATCAATGAAAGCTCGGACAAGTTCGAAAACCAGCCATATCGGACTAGTAACAGCGGAGTTATGGCCCTTGATTTAGTTAAAAATGCTATATGGCTATATTTTGCCTCGTTAAGACGATACGGCCTTCATTTTTCATCCGATCTTTACCAAACTTTACCACATTGTTAATATTAATGAAAGCTCGGACAAGTTTGAAAACCAGCCATATCGGAATAGTAACATCGGAGTTATGGCCCTTGATTTAGTTAAAAATGCTATATTTTGCCTTGTTAAGACGATAGGGGCTTCATTGTTCATCCAATCTTTACCAAACTTTATCAGATTGTTAATGTAGTTGAAAGCTCGAACAAGTTCGAAAACCAGCCATATCGGACGGTAGCGGCGGAGTTATAGCCCTTGATTTAGTTAAAAATGCTATAATTTGCCTCGTCATACTATAGGGCCTCATTTTGCATCTGATCTTTGCCAAACTTGACCACATTTTATGACTTTCTTTTTTATTTATTTTTAATTTTTTCTATTTTATTTCATTTTTTATTTCATTTTTTATTATTTTTTTATTTTGTTTATTTTTATTTTTATTTCATTTTTATTCATTTTTTTTATTTCATTTTTTTTTTTTTTTTTTTTAGCTCTATGTTGGACTAGTCGGACCAGTAACACAGGAGTTATGGCTCTTGATTTAGTTAAAAATGCTATATTTTGCCTCGTTAATACGGTAGCGCTTTCATTTTTCATCTGATCTTTACCAAATAACAGATTCTTTAGTTATGGCCCTTGATTTAGTTCAAAACTGTTTTTTGCCCGAAACTTTCAAAAAAAAGTAAATGGCAGTCACTCGCTTCAATGATGTTATAAGAGCCATGTTAGCCAGTAGAGCGTCCACAGGCCCTCTTGGGCCTCTTGTTTATCATGCTCATTCAAGGTCTCCATCACCGCGTATGGAAACGTGGCTCCATCGTAAATGGAGTGTTTACTATAGAATTTGCAGCAACCCTGCAGTTCTGCATGTAAGAAGGTTCTAGGCCCATTCTCCATATTTTATATTGATGTAAATGGAGGATGAGCCTGGCACGTTCATTCCTGTTAGGCGCCATATAACCTTTCATGTGTTGGTGCGCCGTAAAACCCAATTCAATTCATCAGTGGAGTAATTTTTCATAATTTGATGCAGTAAGGAATTCATTTTAATTATGTAGTAAGGAATTCATTTTAATTACGCAGTAAGGAATTCATTTTAATTACGCAGTAAGGAATTCATTTTAATTACGTAGTAAGGAATTCATTTTAATTACGTAGTAAGGAATTCATTTTAATTACATAGTAAGGAATTCATTTTAATTATGTAGTAAAGAATTCATTTTAATTACATAGTAAGGAATTCATTTTAATTACGCAGTAAGGAATTTATTTTAATTACGTAGTAAGGAATTCATTTTAATTACGCAGTAAGGAATTCATTTTAATTACGCAGTAAGGAATTCATTTTAATTACATATTAGCTCGACTATTCGAAGAATAAGAGAGCTTATGTAATCACCCCGGCGTCGGCGTCTCACATCAAGGTTTGCGTGTAAGCTGTGTTTACAAGTCTATATCTCTTACATTTCTTATCCTACCACAACAAAATTTGTTCATGGGCTTCCTTGTAGCATAATCTTATGGGCTGCATAAGCAATTTTGGTTCCTGTAACCCATGGGCTCCCATGGGCTACCATGGAACGCAAATTATGATAGCCCATAAAATGTGTCCCATTTCACATCAAATTTTGCGTGTAAGCTGTGTTTACAAGTCTATATCTCTTACAATTCTTACCCTAGCACAACCCAATTTCGCCATTAGCTTCCTTATAGCATTATCGTAAGTGCTGCTTAAGTAATTTTGGTTCCTGTAACCCCTTGGCTCCCATGGAACCCAAATTCTGATGGCCCTTAAAATATGTCTGTTTCACATCAAATTTTGCGTGTAAGCTGTGTTTACAGGTCTATATCTCTTACATTTTTTGTCCAAGCTGAACTAAATTTTGGAATTGGTTCCCTTATAGTATGTTGTAAAGGGTTGGATAAGTAATATTGTCTTCTGGAAATCCTGGGCTCCCATGGAACCCAAATTGTGATGGCCCATAAAATGTGCACTAAATGCAGATCTAGGTTTGCATGTAAGCATGTATATATCTATAATTTTGGTTTGGGATTTGTTATAGCATTATGCATCTTATTACTTCACCCATATTGGGTCATGGGCTCCCTCCTACCCCCCCCCCCTCCCCCACACACCCACGCCTCTCACCCCATCACCTCCCCCCCCCCCCTCTACCCACCCCGCCCCAGACTTGATTTTTTTTTTTTTTTTACATATTTCTGTGAGCTTTTGTCAATTCTTACACATATATGTTGCAACCCTCCCCACACACCCCGCCTCTCACCCCATTACCCCACCCATCACACCCCACACTTGATTTTTTTTTTTTTTTAAATATTTCTGTGTTGTTTTAGTAAATTCTTACACATATATGTTGCAACCATCCCTGCCCCCACCCCCCTGCCTCTCACCCCATCACCCCACCCACCCCCCCCCCCACCCGCACCCCGCCCCAGACTTGAATTTTTTTTCTTTTTTTTTTACCTATTTCTGTGTTGCTTTTGTCAGTTCTTACAAATATATGTTGCAACCCTCCCCGCACCCCCCCCACCCCCCGCCTCTCACCCAATCACCCCACCCACCATGCCCCACACTTTTTTTTTTTTTTTTACATATTTCTTTGTTGTTTTAGTCAATTCTTACACACATATGTTGCCCCCCCCCCCCCCCCCCCCCCCCCCCCCCCCCCCCCCACCCAAACCCCCAACGCACTCCCGCCTCTCCCCCAGCTCTCCCTCACATCCCACCCCCACTTGAAACTTTTTTTTTTTTTACATATTTCTGTGTTGCTTTTGTCAATTCTTATACATATATGTTGCCCCCTCACCGCCCCTCCACCCCACCTACACCCGCCTCTCACCCCCCCCCCACACTAGATATTTTTTTTACATATTTCTTTGTTGTTTTAGTCAATTCTTACACATATATGTTGCACGCTCCCCCCAGCCCCCAACTCCCTCCCGCCTCTCCCCCCACCCCCGCTCCCTCCCACCCCACCCCCACTTGTAACTATTTTTATTTTTTTACATATTTCTGTGTTGCTTTTGTCAATTCTTACACATATATGTTGCCCCATCCTCGCCCCCAACCCCCCCCCTCCCCTCACCACCCCAGCCGCTCACCCCGCCCCACTTGATTTTTTTTTTTTTTTTTTTTACATATTTCTTTGTTGTTTTAGTCAATTCTAACACATGTTGCCCTCCCCTCCCCACCCCACGCCTCTACCCCATCCCCACTCAAACTCGATTTTTTAATTATTTTTTTTCTTCATATTTTTGTGTTGTTTTGGTGAATTATTACATAGCTTCTTACACATAGTTATGTTGCCCTCACCACCCCCACCATCCACCACCGCCTCTCTCCCACCCTCACCCCGCACCCCACTTTTTTTTTTACATATTTCTATGTAGTTTTGGTCAGTTCTTACACATAGTTATGTTGTGCTCCCAACCCCACCCCACATTGTTGTAGCCTTGTTTTCTGATGGTATATACTAGCTATAAATTTATTATTCTCCGAAAAATCGAATAGTCGAGCTGAGCTGTTCTCCGACAGCTCTTGTTTTAATTATGTAGTAAGGAATTCATTTTAATTACGCAGTAAGGAATTCATTTTAATTACGTAGTAAGGAATTCATTTTAATTACGCAGTAAGGAATTCATTTTAATTACGTAGTAAGGAATTCATTTTAATTACGTAGTAAGGAATTCATTTTAATTATGCATTAAGGAATTCATTTTAATTACGCAGTAAGGAATTCATTTTAATTACGCAGTAAGGAATTCATTTTAATTACGCAGTAAGGAATTCATTTTAATTACGTAGTAAGGAATTCATTTTAATAACGCAGTAAGGAATTCATTTTAATTACATAGTAAGGAATTCATTTTAATTACGTAGTAAGGAATTCATTTTAATTGCGTAGTAAGGAATTCATTGATGAGAATCCACACTACCATACAGTCAAACCTGTATTAGTAGATCATTGAAAGGAGGAGCAGAGTTTGTCTGAAAAACATGTGACTAAATTTGTATTTTAACACAGGTGGTCTCTTGATACAGGTGTAATTAATTTAAACAATACAGTTACCAGGGTTCCGGAAATACGGTTGCCCGACGCCCCGGCAAGTGGATTTTGGGTGCGGGCAAGTGACCTTCGCGAATCTGGTTGCCCGCCACTTGCCCGACGGACATTTCTATTCGAGAACAAATCAAGTGACAAACTAGCCATATCAGAATTTCATTTTGATAACTGAATAAAACTTAGCGCTGTTTTTAGCCGCTAGCGATTGTTAATAAGATCAAACAACTTTCGGTACAAATCAACAATCTCGCCCAAGGCAGCTTAATTTGTGGCATTATTTCAATAAACAACCTAATTAACCCACACGCGCATTTCACACCGTTTGAAAACAACAATCCTGACACGACCGTCAGACGTGTGTCCATCGGCCAATGAAATCGCGGCAATTATGTCCGTGACCTTCCAACCATAAATTCAGAAATCTCTGAACGTCGTTTGGACCTTCCACCAATCAAATCAGAAAACTCTTTCTTAATTTGCAAATTTAATGTGTCAAAATAATGATTGACAGACCCACGTGACGTTATGTTTTTGTTTAGATAATTTTGCCGAAGATTTTTTCGTAACGGAAATACATTTCTTTTACTAGAAGCACTCGTTTACCAATGCGCTCTTATGAGGTATTTGGTGTATTTCATTGATATAATCTGTAATTAAGCGTATATGGAAGTGCATTCTACACAATTAAGTTGCATAACTTAGCGACATGCGCATGTCATGGGTTTTCGCGATTTCAGAACCAATCACGGAACTTTTTCTCAAGTTATAAACGTTCGCTTTCGATAAATAAGGTTACTGCTACTACTTTTTAAACAATACCTAGGGAACCCCTATTCATGCCTCTTGCTTTCATATAATTCCCTTTAGTTAAAATACAAAGGAACGTTACCATGGTTGCAGAAATTGGGGGCCAAGTCAAGTTGCCAAGTGAATATTTTTAATAATGTTTTTGTCTTGTTTCTTTGCTTGTCGCACATTTAAATGAATACAATAGCTTCTTTTTTTCTGTCAACTGGTTAATTGTACACACTGACATTAAAAGCTCCATACACTAGCTGATAAGCATTTATTTTGGATAGTCATCAAAAATTATGGGGTTGTGTGTGTGGTAATTGGTGGGCTGGGAGGGCGGAATAAAATGAGGACAAGTTCGAAAACCAAACATATCGGACCAGTAACAGCTTAGTTATGGCCCTTGATTTAGTTCAAAACGCTATATTTTGCCTCGTTAAGACGAGAGGGCCTTCATTTTTCATCCCATCGTTACCAATTTTTTTTTTTTTTAATTATTTTTTTTAAATTAATATTTTTATATATATATATATTTATTTATTTTTTTTAAATTTTTAAATTCTATTTTTTTTTTTTTTTTTTTTTTTAATTAATTTTTTTTTTTTTTAGCTCAATGTTGGACCAGTCGGACCAGTAACAGAGGAGTTATGGCTCTTGATTTAGTTAAAAATGCTATATTTTGCCTTGTTAATGCGGTAGGGCCTTCATTTTCATCTGATCTTTAACAGATTCTTTAGTTATGGCCCTTGATTTAGTTCAAAAGCTGTTTTTTGCCCGAAACTTCCAAAAAAACGTAAATGGCAGTCACTCGCTTCATTGATGTTATAAGAGCCATGTTAGCAAGTAGAGCGTCCACAGGCCCTCTTGGGCCTTTTGTTTTTGATTTTTTTTTAAAAAAATAATTAATTTTTGCATAAAAAGTTTTAGGGTCGGCATCTTAAAATAGGGTCGGTCGGGTTACCTGAACCACACATATTTTTTTATGTGGCCTTACTGATACAGGTAATAGATACAGTCACAGGGATATTGAATATCAAAACGATTTTAGATCAATAGAGAACGGTTGGACCTAGAGTCGTCAATTATGTCTGTTCGGGCGAGTGGGGGAGCCATACGTTTTTGTCCCATGGACAATAACAATTTCTAGTTTGTTGTTATTTTTAATATCTTTTATATTTTTCAGTGCCATTTCTGCCTTAAGCTGCACCCTAAGATGCCCTGAATGTTCAAGAATGTCCAAGAAAAGAATATAGTATGCGTCAGTCTTCCATTGTTTGTGGTTGTTTATGACTGCGTTCCGCTTTGTGTAGAACTCAGCATTAATAACCTGCAACGGATGGCTTGAACTTGCAACCGAAATAAAAAGGACTGGATGTACATGAACCATTAATGAGTCGCAGTTATCTGTGGTTAATGGATACAATAGTGGCCACTGGGAATAAGTGATGTGCCAAACAATCAATTGTGGCCAACGATCAGTTATGTAGTACGGTAATTGATATTAAGTTATGACATTCCTCAAGAGATCATTGCAAAACATAGAATTCTATTATTGCTGAAAACAAAAACAAAACATACAAGCTACTTAGTCAAGAATCAGTCGGATTACCACCATCTCAAAATAGTACAAAATAAACTCCTTTTCTACATACAAAGAAAGTTACATTTTTTCCCGCACAATGTAGAGACGGGGAAGTGAACCCGAGCTTTCATTCGTCTAGTGACATTGGTGAGAAGTGAGTGAGTTCAAGTATGTTACCCAGACATGATTTATATTTTGTAGCGAATCCATGGTTGAGAGGGTAAAGATGCTGCATTGGAAACCATCTCAACGCTGCGGGTTTGATTCCCACTGGGAACTCGACTTGTAAGTGTTGATTCTTATCAACGACGGGAAGTATACAGTATGTGTCTTACATGTTCTACCCAGGAATAAGTGAGTAGTCTGCTTCCACCACTAAAAACTGTTGACCGTCATACATGAACATAGGCTTAAATGTGCTGAAAAATAACGTTACACGCCAAACAAACAAAAACGATTGAAGTTTTATTTCAATTGCCCTTAAGAAAAATGTTCTTGTCCAGTCCATGTGGTCAGTAGCATACACATCTATGGGTCCTTTATTCAAGGTCATGCAGTTTTCATGTCCAGTCATACTCCTAAATCCCTTCTTCTTCCAAGTAAAGAGCTAGGATCTGCATAGATTATAATTAGCTCTTAAAATAATGAGACACAACCTAATTTGCCTATGTGTTTTCAATAGACCGTTTGTTGCACATGAATGTTTACATGTTCAAGGTCAGTGTGAATACTGATGTACATGTACTTTTGGTGTTCATTCCAATACGCTGTCCGACAATTTCAGATCTTGCGCAAGACATTTTCCCTTGGTTTGTCCGTCTGATGGGGATGGTAAATAGAAGGTCCAAACTACCAAAGGCTATCCTGTCTGCATGTTTAATAATTATTACAATTTTTCTGACAGTAAGAGTAGGGCAGGGTTTCACGATTAATCTATTCTTCACCTCTTACTGAGATGGCTCTAATAACCAAAATGTGCTGATGATTGTTTTCATTTGCATTCCAGTGTTTTGTTTAATGAGTTGAGCTCGCTATGAGGCAGTGCCTTATTCATATTAATTATGCTTAACAAAGACGATAAATGAGTAAAAAGACTTTCAACATTATATTATTACTTTTTTTATATTTGTTTTATACTTACCTTTCGAAACTTTCTTACGACACAAACAAACATAGAATTACTTGTTTGTCTGTTTGTCTGTTTGCGTGTTTGTTTCTGTGTTTTGTGGTTGACTGTCCTCCTTGAATGCTACTTTCCCTGTCCGATCTTTTTGTATTTCTTAAGATTAATAATAGTTTTATATTAACAATTGGGGTATCCCATTTAGGGTCTCATTTCAGCATGTGACATTGGTCGCCTGGCGTGTCTCCTGTTTTTTATTTAAAGGTAATACCTTAAGGTTCAAACATGCAAAGTTTCATGCTTTCTTCCAGAAGTCCACAATTATTTCTATACATACCATACTATTAAGTATCATTATATGTGCGATGTGATGTGTCATTACATTTAATTTTAATAAATACATATCATTAAATTGTAAGTTTGATATCTTTTAGGATTTTTTTTGTATATGAAATATCGTTACATTTAATTGCAATTAAATTCCACCAAATTCAATATGAAATACCACCGCTAGATTTAAGCTATCATTAAATGTGCATCATGGTGTATAGTTACCTTTAATTGTGATTACATGTACTTAAATTCCAAATACAAGTTGCAAACTTTTATTTTACCTTTAAGTGTAATTAAATTCCAATTAAATCTCACACATGGAATTTAATGACATTCCAGCAAATTTCAGTTTTGATTAAATCCCTTATTTCATGAAGTGTTAACCGGTGTGCTTATCTCCGTGGGAAACTGTTACGCCGGGAATTGTTTCGGTTTCCACAAATTCGTTAGTCAGGACATACCTGACAATCGCGCAAATGCGATAATCAAAATAAATGAATGAACATAATGGTTGACAGTTGTACGACAAAGGTATTTTCCCTGAATAATGATGCTGATATTTGCCAAATATATGTTGTAGATTCTCATCTGAGTGTACCCTAATCCAGTTTAGAGAAATCAGCAGTTTTATACAAGAAAGAAATATAAAAAGATCGTACAGGGAAAGCAGCATTCATGGACGACAGTCTACCACAAAACACAAAAACAAACACGCAAACAGACAAACGAGAAGGCAAAAGTAATAAAAAATACAAACGACATCACAAACACAAAAGGGTTGACAATGGGGCTACCGCCTTGGAACTGTCAGTGGCAACAAAGGCCACTGGGGGTTTAAACCGGTTCTAGGGTGCACCAAACCTCACACTTACCCTACTGTCATCCCATTAAAACAGGACAGTGTAAATAAAGAAATCCCCGCCATGATCTAATCTCTAACCAACAAGGCAGCATCAATAGGCAATATAAATAAAACACAAATATGCTCGTGTAAATATAATACAAAAAAACAATAGCCTAGAAAGCCACAATGAAGGTACTCAGTGACTTGGCAGAAGCCAGAGCAGTCAGTGAATAAACCATTAAGGGCACGACAAGAAAGATCATAGACAAACATCAAACGCCACCGTCCCAATGGGCTTTAGGTAGGCGTCATCATAGGGTCCACAGCCTGTCCGGTCATCGTACAATTAAAGAGGAAAGCATAGTGTCGAACTGTAAAGGGGTCCACCACCAAGCATGTAGTACGTTGCAAAATGATAGGGTCATAACCTCTTCTGATAAACTTTTTAACAAGTTTAACAAAGATAGTATGAAAGTGATCATGACCGAGAATCTTACGAAGTTTATAAATCACATCACCATAGAAGTCAGGTTGTGATAGTCCTTGTCGCAGAAGAGTCCTTAAATTATTTTTATATTTGGAAAGAAGATCAGGGTTAGGATAATAACATTTTGCAAAGGTTTTACGAAGTTTATGGTAATAAATACTGATAAAGGTGATCCTTTGAGAGCAACAAACACAATTAAGAGAATAAAGCAGCAGACTCGGTTTTATTGAGTCTGTTCATGAGAAGTAATGAAAGAAGCAACACTTCTCACGCCCCCTGGCACCGGCTTAAGCGGTATTCTACCTCAAAGCCACCTATATTGGGCTCGTAACTTTGAGTAACTTTTTAGTTATACAAAGATTACGAATATTAAAGTCCTCAACTCGAGTACATGCTGTAGAAAAACTAATAAGTTGAGACACATACACCCCATAAGAAGTTGCTCGGGGAACATCCCCATCCAAGTGGGGATAACTAATCATGTCAAAATTAAAATCATCTCTCTTGTCATAGATTTTGCTAATTATTTTACCGTTTTCAATCGAGAGATCTAAAACAAGAAAAGAAGCGTTATTATCAGATATATTAGCTTTGTTAAGCTGAAGTTCTTTAGGATAAATATAATTAACCATAGTTGGAAATAAAGGTTTGTCAATGTTCAATATGTCATCCAGATACCGAGAGGTGTCATAAAAGGATTCAATAACATCTGCCTGGGTATCTGGTGAAAGACTCAACATGAACAGGGGTCAAGCCAGAACTTCTCCTTCTCCCTCCAGTCAAAACAGGGAGAATTTTTTCAAAACAGGGAGACTTGAGGTCGGTCGACATGAGACGGAGGATTAAATATCGAGTTAACCAATTCTTAACCAATTGCATGTTATTTTA
This sequence comes from Cyrtodaria siliqua, assembly GCA_037043455.1. Classification (NCBI taxonomy): domain Eukaryota; kingdom Metazoa; phylum Mollusca; class Bivalvia; order Adapedonta; family Hiatellidae; genus Cyrtodaria; species Cyrtodaria siliqua. Next base: position 10,631 of record JAWPHD010012666.1, read on the forward strand.
TTAATTATTTGTATTGGTATTATTTCTGAAATAATGCATAATACTAATAAAGCATGTATTATTATTATCATTTTGTTATTATTATTATTTTCCCACGGCCTTACACAAACTTCAAAGTGAACAGTGCCAAAAATCTTATCTGTCTTGAACATACCTACTGAAATCGTATAACTTTATCACCCCCCCCCCCCCCCACCCCCACCCCCCACCCCCCTTCGTTTCATTTTTATTGAAAAATACTAATTTTTCGATAATTACCCCAAACTTAGTTATCATTCATACCCGCATTGAGTAACATACGTTATTGATATCTATGTCTAATCGTAGAATACAATACATTTCCGCTGATTTCTCTCGTCAATAAAAACATCACAAACAAACTCCCTTTTTACCAAACACATTTCTTTATTTCAAAATTAGCCTCAATAAAACACACAATCAAAGTTTTGCTTATTAAAGATTCTTTACAATTAACTGTGCCGATGTCAATCATATAATTTATATACACTGTCTTTTAAATTTATTTACCGTGGAGATTTTTCAAGGTATCTCGTTGTCAATCATAATCATAACCCCGCCCTTGCGCAGTGTTTTGTAGTACGATTTTTAATTATTCATCAAACGAAAAAATACGACAGCTTTGATTGGTTTACTTAAATAGAATGCGCACATGATTCCCCACATGATCTAATCACGTGATCGCCTAACGAGCAAACATGGCGGTTGATATTCTCATCTCGCCTAAGGCAAGCCGATAAAGATCGATAATTAGGCTATTGCCCTGATTAGATAAGAGTCGCGTTGTTATTTAATGGTAATGGGATTAAATAAGGTACGTGTGATACACGCGCTGATTGTGTATTTTAGAGGCTTTCGTTGATTATGAGGTTAATCACATTTGAAATTGCCGAAAGTGACCCGAATTTGCCGAAAATGACGGCGACTCAAATTTCGCCCCACATGAATAAAAAAGCGAAGTCCGCCAAACTAAAGCGAAGTTTTTAGCGACTTCGCCAAATCGCGTGAACCCTGTCATGAAATCCCTTTCATAGCAAAATAAAAACAAATCTGCGACAAGTATATATTATATATTGGCTGGTCCACAAATGTGGGCGTGGGTTCAGATATCATTCAGATCACACTTCTGACACCATATAATGTCTCAAGTGTACCTATTACTAAAGTACAACAAGTGTTTAGTTATGCATTATTACACAATTGCCATTCATTATATTTGTTAAAACTCCATTGTAAGGAAGTGCCGTAACTGTGGGGGTAGCACTCGTGGCCCGACCCGATTGCATTTTACTTCTACATATATGGCAATACAATATGTTTAAATCTATCAGATTTTACTACATGCTATAGCTGTACGTTAAAGCTACACCTCACTAGCATGTGATCTATGAAACAATACTGACGTAAGTTGCACATACCAGCAAATTGATATGACAGTATCATTACACAGCCGAATAAAGGTTTACCTGTCAAATATTTCCAGTTCCTCACTCTTCAATATGTAATCCTGGGTCCATCCCCGACGTCACCGAAGAGCATTGAAAGCTTTATTTGTATAAATAACTTTCATGGACATTTAGTGCAATGTAAATTATATTTTTGATAAATACAAATATTGACGGAAATATAAGTATATATGTATTGTCAAGCTTCATAAAATCATATTAATAAATACTGAAAAGTGGATCCTTGAAAGCAACAAACACAAACAAGAGATAAAAGTAGCAGACTCGGTTTTATTGAGTCAGTTCATAAAAGGTAATGTAAAGTACAACACCTTTCACGCATCCTAGCACCGGCTTAAGCGACATTCTACTTTCAAGCCACAAATATTGGGCTGAAGATTAAGATGATTGTGTCAGTGTGGGTGTGGGCGTCGTCGCATTTAGCATTGAGTTAATTGGAATCTTAGCCCTGTAGTTGACACCTGAAAGGCAATATATGTTCGGTATATGACATTTAGTTTTCGTTAACCATTCGCAAAAAAGGAGAAAAATACAATTTTGGTAAAGCAGCTTTAAAGACACATTTCCCAACCCTACTTGGTCATTGAAAAAGCATGGGAAGCTTGAATATTTACAGCCAGCACGCTTCATGGCTGATCAACTCAGGTATATAAATTGAGACCCGCTCTTAGTTTTTTTATTTGTATAGCATTGTAATATTGAGCGTAAGAATAGCTTTACAACACTTTGTAATTTAATGAAGAAATATATGTTAATTTAGCTTTTGAATATAAAACTTATCTGGTATATCTTAATTGTTTTTAGACCAAATATCAGAGCACAACACAATAAATATACAACATTCTTTAATGTATTATTAAGTGTACTGGTCACAAATGCTTTATTGGGTGGGCCTCATAATCGGAAAAAAAATATCACACTTTTCTCATGAAATTGTATGGCTAACAGCGATTTACAGTTACCTATAGACATTCTCTCTATCCCCCCCCCCCCCCCCCCCCCCCCCCCCTAAATACAAAAGGCTCGAAATATGTCCTTAATTGATGTCGGTCCAATATCAACTAATGGTTGTGGTAATCCCTCCAGAAAGAGGCCAGTCAAGGGCCTATCATGTTAGGGCCTCAGTTTAATTTCAGCAGTGGTTAAGTAGATACCCCTATGTCAAGTTTGTGTATACTACTTGCATCGCTGTAGTGGATTTCAAGTGTGTGTCTACGAGATGTGAATATGTACTGACTTATTGTTTTTTTCGTATAACGTAAACCTATGATAACACTTCTAATAGGCTGAGCATAGCTTCACTGATACGCTGTTTTCATTATAATGTTTAACTATCAATTCTGTAAACTTTTTTCTTCATAACGAAACATCCATGTCCTATGTCACAGCATTGAAGACCTGAGCGTGCGAGTGTGCGTGCGTGTGTGCATGTGTGCTTGTGTGTGTGTGTGACACAAGGATCTCAAACATAACTGTATATTCGCCCTCTCCGCGCTGTAAATGTGTCGGTTACAAGGAACATAATATCCTACGTTAATACGGTCCGTTTAAATATAAGCTTAAGTTGTACGCAGTTTAAGCATGTTTACATGTTCATTTTATGAAGAGCTGTGTATTAATGACCCGCCTTTTCCACGAACAGGAGCAACTGCGCATGCCCGCTTTTTTCTTATTCGTGTTTATAAAGTAAAATACATCACAGTATTGCTACAGCAATGTGTACAGGCAGTTTGAGTGGCAACTTGAACATTAAGAACTGTTGAAATGGGTCCAAGAACATCGTGTCCAATGGGTAGTAATACTCATGTAGCGAATGGATATAACGAAACAATATGGGTTAGATGCCAAGTTGAAAAGGTTTCTTTCAATGATGTCAGTATAAGGGAAGGCTATACCAACATCCCACCAGGAAAATATACTCGATTCACTCTTGGAAATCGCGCTCGATTCACTCTTGGAAATCGCGGGAGAACTGTGTACATATCCGTAAGAACGGACTCTGGAAAAACACTTTGTCATAACTTTCCATGTAGGGCAGACTACAGCGTTGTTGTCACAGAACAAGGACAGTGAAGAATTCCGTGTATGGTAGTATTTGGAGAACCTAAAATGTACATATAGTACGTGTATCACAAACTGATACTATTCAAATGGACTATAATCAAACAGTAATGGGCAAAGTGTTTGGTGTAAGTTGTTTGAAGATAATAAAAGTACCTCAATTGCAGCATTTATTTCTTTAAAGAAATTATAATAACTTGAGACTGAAAGTTTAGCGGAGTTTTCGTTTCCGTACAACAATACGAATCGTATTGTGGTTTGAAACGCTACATAATTTCAAATATCCATCGATTCAACAGTTCTCATTAATACCTTTTGCTGGAATGGAAAATAAAGAAAAGAGAACGAAGGAGAACATCGAAAGATATGCTCAGAATTTAAAGTTATAGTGACACGTTAATATGTGTTTTGCATGGATAAATCAAATTACACACAAATACTATTCTTACAATGACGACGAAATTACTTTATTATAAAAAGACAAGAAACGTGTACATCAAAATAAGCAGGATTTAAAATTAAAGTGACAAGTTATTAATGATTTTAAAGGGAACACGGCAATGTTAGCCTCTCAGTTAATTCAGTATCATTTTGTGTATACACTTAAATAACAATTACGTGGTCCAGCATTAATTCCATTCAGCGATGGGAAAGCTTATATTAGCAGGATTTTATAACGGATATTTAGACAATAAAACATGGTTAAAAACATTTGTTACTGGAACAAATGCGAATCTGTTTAAAATTACCTATTAAATTTTCTAATCTTACAATGTGCAAACTTTTTAAGACGAAATTAAGATTTTATTTCATACCCCAGCCAACCCCGTTTTCGCTTCTTGGAGAAGGAGTTGGATGGGGTATGAAACTTAATACTCGGACCACGTAATGAAAGTTTGGGGTTTCCTTTCTGCTTCTTTCATAGGTTTAAATGTATAATTGTCGCAATATAATCAACAGTTAGATATATGCAAAGACATGCTTTATACTAATTGTCGCAATATAATCAACAGTTAGATATATGCAAAGACATGCTTTATACTAATTGTCGCAATATAATCAGCAGTTAGATATATGCAAAGACATGCTTTATACTAATTGTCGCAATATAATCAGCAGTTAGATATATGCAAAGACATGCTTTATACTAATTATATAATCGCTATTAATGATTGAATAAGGCAAGTTATCTATAAAAACTTACGGGACGTTGCTAGTATTTGGATAATCAAGATTGCCGTATGTATATGGCACGCCGTTTGCCAATAATCAAATTGTTTGATTGGTCACAATTGTCACGTGACCAATAACCTAAGTTATCAACATATTTGTTCAAACGGCGTTGAGATACCCCCTTTCCTGAGCAACAATCTAGGTTATCAACCAGAAACCGTAATGTATTAAATAGAAACTTACGTTTCTGTCCGATTCCTATAGGTTAACGGGATTATTGTGCATTTTGGCGTTTGCCAATTTCATTACCTTGGGTTTCTGAACATACACTTTATTAAACCGTAAAGGTTTACGGTGATAACTGGGGTTTACGGGATTATTGTGCAAAAAACGTACCATATATGTCTCTTTAAAAAAGTATGAAAGGAGACATTTGGAAATCGTCGAAAATGTTAAATACAAAAATAAATTGCAGTCTCGGTTTGATTGTGAATGTTCATGAACGGTAGTGAAAAGTGCTTACTACCGTTCACGTCCTCTATCCCGGGGTTGAGCAGAACTCAATATTAAAAAGTCAATAGTACAGAAATTTATATGACGGTAAACATGGAACCTTCAAAGCGATATTTTACACCATTCCATGCGGCGTATGGTCCCAGTTTCTAACAAAACAAAATAAAACAATTTCCAAACAATATTCGGGGTTAGTCTCACAATTTCATGTTTAAAAAATAGACATTTGGTAAAAATAAATGCTCTTATTTCAATAAATGTTATTTATTAATTAATTCACAACGCTAAACATGTATTTTGGAACATTTATGTGGCATGTTTTATTTTTTGTGACCTTTCACTTCTGGCTCAGGTCACTCCTGGAAAGGGGAGTGTCCAAGCCTATGCTATATTTAGGATACCGCAACCTATAGGGCATGCTTTTAGGACGTCATTTGACATTATGGCGCTGACATTTTTTGTTTTGTTTATGCAGTTGTTTAATTATATTTGAATAATAACTCGTTTCATAAATCTTTATATAGAATGGGAATACGTTTAATATTGTATATACGTAGAGGTTCAATACATAGAGGATAGCTATTGTTTTGGAGTGAATAACATGAGTGAAAATATAAAAGTTTTCTCACTTCGAGATGAAATGAAATATCTTATTCACGACAAACAAAACATTTTCTTTTTATTTTATGATTTTACAAACATGTTTTAGAACAACAATGGAGGAAATTTTAATAAGACATGTGTTCCCTACTACAACAATTGTCCAAAGATATTTTATTTATACCCAAATAGATTTTGTTTTTAAAATATATATTATGTAAAATGACATTCATTTCCTTTTAACTTTTAAAATCCATTTCAGATCATTGTTTGAATGGAATGTACAATAAGCATTTTTTTTCTCTTGACATATTTACATTTGCGTAGGAAAATCTGGTGACTTGTTTTACTGTGCATTTGAATTGGTAGTAGTATAGAAACTGGCGGTATGGGCGCAGTTTTCCCTCGCGGGGAATGAGAAAAACTAGTGAAATATGCCAGGGGGAACTCGGGCGTAAATGTAAGTCACGCCTAAATCAACACCAACATATTTCAACAGTTTTCTCAAGCAACCCCGCTCTGGAAAACTCCGCCCCATACCGCCAGTTTCTATACTACTAATCAATCCGGTTTGCCATTTTAATAACATAACATTTGCAACTCGTTAGGAGAGCGCAATTTTATTTTATTTCTACTTTCGCCGAATCTACTTTCAGCGAAGTTTTTCAATAACATTTGCAACTCATTAAGCAAAGTCAGACGGAACCGGGTAGTAGTCTTCATCATCGCTCCGCATATCATTTTTTACCATGGAGTATTTTATTTTCCTACACTTTGCTATTTTGTATTTCAGTTCAAGAAGCTCTTCTCTGTTACTATTCAGCTCGCGTTCATAATTATCCATTTCAACCAGCAATCGTCTGTTTTTAGTGTCCATAAAATCATCACGAACTACTTCATATTCTACTAGGAGTTGCCTGCCTCTCATCAATTTTCTTCTATATTTATCTTTTAAATTGTTAAGTTTTCTGCAAACCTTTTCTAATCTTTCTTGTCGCATTATATAATAATATTATATATAATTATTTTTAAGCCCTTATTTAATATTTTCAATATCCTTAAATGAGACCCAACTATTGAAATCCTCATTATAACCCTTACATTTAATCAATGCTTGTTTCTTTTTGTAATCACGTCGTATTACTTTTTCAATCCTGATTATTTCTTGCTTTGCTTTTATCATTTCTAATTCATAAAAGCTTCCGTCAATGTTTTCGTTGTTTAAATCTTTTATTTTGTATTTTGAATTTTATCAACAACAAATATTTCTTCAGTCCAATTTGGAGTATAACCTTTCTCAAACGTTCTTTTATATTTGCTGATTCTAACTTTATCTCCAATTTTAAACTTTGGCTTAATTTGATTACTTTCCATCTTTCCGTACAAGTTGAAATAAACCGTTCCTTCATTTTTATCATCACTTGCTTCAGTCGGTGTCATTTTAATACTCCGATGTTTTGTGATATTATAATTGTCAACCATTTCTTGCAACACGTCTAAATATGTATTTGTATTGTTAGCTGTAAAATATTTCCACATTTTTTCTTGTAATGTCCTGTTAAATCGTTCAATTAATACAGCTTTTCCGAAATTAAAAGTGTGATACATTTTGATATTATTATCATCAATAAATTGCTTAAACGTTTTGTTGTAAAACTCCACACCTTGATCAACCCACAACAATTTACACTGTCTTCCTGTACTGATAATTTGTTTTTGCTGAACACCCCACTGAAGTTCTGTATGCCTAGCTGCTTGAACCATTTTATTATATCTAAGTTAGAGATATGTTTATTTTTAAAATTTAATTTTTTTTATGAATGGAATACTTCTGTATGGCCTCATTTGTGAGTCTACTTGTAAACCTTGTCCTCTTCTATCTACTTGCAAACCTTTTCCAGTTAAATCACTAATAAGAGATCCGATCAATGAAATTCTTAATGATGCAAGCATTCCAAGAAATCCTCCGTCCTGCTGTTGTTTTTTAGTTAGTTTAACAGGGCAGCAACCTTTTGCATTTGCTATTTTGTTCTTGTGTGCAGCTGTTCATTTATTTGATTTTAAAAGTGTTTTTTTTTTATCAGCAGGAACAGTTACCATTCCATTTTCAAATATTTTACCAATACCAGAACTTGCCAGACCACTAAGTGCCCCTGTTGCCAAAGGCCCTAATATCTTTGGAGCAAATCTAGCAACTGTTGGTAAAATTGTTTTAGTTAGCAGACCAGCTAATGCACCTAAAAAGCCTCCATTTTTAGACTGAGACCTCATTTGTGATTTTGATATATTTATGTCTAATCCCCGTCCGCTAGATCTAGCTTTGTTAATATTATTAATCTGAGTAGCTGTTAGCAGCAAAGGAAAATTCCCAGTTAGTTGGTTATTTTTTAACCTGAGTGTTAATTCACTCTTGTCCTCATAAGCCGCCGCTCAACTCTGTTTTTGCCCATCTGTTAAATTTACTGAATAATTTACGTAAGTCATATATATTATAAGTTAGATTAAACAATAACTAGTTCATTTCCAACAGTATCAATAACAACATCTTCCTCATAAAGAACGAGAGCATAAACTTTATAAGGAGCTTCTGGAGCTGTATTTAATTTATATCTCAAATTTAGTTGTTTTGGATCAACACTAACCTCATTTCCCTTGTAACTTAAATTGAAATATATCATTCCGAAGAGATTTTTAAAATTACCCGTATTGAGTAAAGTTCCAGTGTTTTTATCATTTTGCTTGTAAGAATAATAATAACATCTCTGAATATTCTCATAATATTATCATAACTGTATTCAGTTTCTGGATAATAAACTCCATTTCCAACTTACAATCTGACTGTTTGCAAATAAGAAGCAGCATTACCAACATTAAGTTTAAAAGTATCCAAAAGGTGAGGATTTCGCTCTTGGTGTGAACTCTTGTCTGACCTTTGCAAATACACAAACACATGTTTGGGACTTTTGACTCCAGCCGTTATTCTAAATACGGATTCAGTTAGTTGAGAACTTCCGCTTTCTTGTATCATTTCATCAAGGTAAGTCCATCTTGTTGATGTCATATGATTTGTCATTACGTAACAAACCATCTGAGTAAAATATCATTCTGGGTATCCACAAAACTAATTTATTAATAACTACTCGGCCATCATCACCACTTGATTTGAAAATTAACACATTATCATTTGTCAGTTGCAAGATAATTTGAATTTGTTTGTTTCCAAACCTCCAAAGAAGGAATATTTGTTTAATGGAATTATAGAGTCAACTATTTGATTAGTTATGATTAAAGCATGACGAATCGCAAATCCTGAATTATAACCAGCTTGATCATCTCGAGATTCTGCAGCAGCCGTATTATCTAAATAAAAGTATACGTTTGTTCCGGTTGTTTTTGCATAATCGTCAGAAATTTCTAGCAAGCTTTTGATATTAACAAATCTGTGAAGATTATTTCCATCGTAAACTATTTTTCCATTTTGCCTTACTTGCATTTGATCAATCAGTGAAGCCGCATCGTTAATTAAAGCAATTCTGTCAGCGTCTGCGAAATTGGTTCCATCAGCAACTTTGTTTACTCGAAAACTGATTTCAAAATATGCATTATACCAATCAAAGTAAGAACTTCTATCATTTACCGAAAATTGATAACCACTTTTCATTTGTCTGGTAGCATTTCCTGGTTGTGTTACGGGAGTATCTAACTGAATAGGTACATGTTCATATCTAGTATTATATTGATTACTTCGAAACATCTATATATACTAGTAATTAGATTATATTTTATTAATTAATCGATTAATTATTGCATGAATTCCCCTTCCGGATAGTAATCTATATTTAATTTTTGCATTTACATCTTCTTCAGTTTCAGCCACAACATCTTGTGTGGCAGTCTTTGTAAGTTCTTTTAAAATTATCTCACCTTTTGGTTTAGGTTTAATAACTGAAACTAATTTATCAGCAGCCATTTTTCCTACTTCATCTCCAAGTTTTTTAGAGCCACTTTCTATGATTTGCTTGCCAGCAGTTTCTAATGCTTTCTTGCCTGCTGTTTTCACAGACTCGCTGAATATCTTTGATCCGACTTTTGAAAGAATGTCAAATATGCCAGCTCCAGTTAATCGATCAACTTGAGTATATGTTCCCGTGCTAGTGTCATAAACTTTTTTTAAACATGTCATATAACTTATGTTACATTAATTCCTTCAAAACCAAACGGAATGATGTGTGAACACCATTAAGATTAATAATTTTACCGGAGAAATCGGTTATGTAAATATTAATACTGTTAATGATCGTTTTGTTTACTTCGCAGAACCCGACTCTCATCGGTTCATTTTCAAAAGGATACGCTCTCGTAAGAGCAGCTGTACTTATTTCATAAATGACATCCCCGTATGATCCATCAACAATAGAATTACTTATCAAGTCACAGTGGATATACAATGTATCGATATAATTTGTTATGTCTGGTGTCACAGTTCCAAATTTAGTTTCTCTAATAACCGCATCTTTGTCAAACCCGATCAAGGTGTGAAAGTTTGATTCTCTCAAATCAAGCACAAAGTTATTATGAATGGTAACCAAACATTTGAAACTTGATAAATCAAACTCAATTTGTATCGGGACAGGTGTGTCATCAGTTAAATCGCTGTTTACAGTCAATGCTTGTTTTATGTAATTATCAATATCAACATAACTGTAATTTCCATTTCTAAAATCAATAGTTTTCCAATCTGTTCCATTGTGATACCTTTTCACTTTGTTATTAAAATCTTCACTAATATTATACCACGAGTAAGTCATGGAATTATTCTTATCGAGTCCAATGACATACTGTTTGTTTCTGCCTAATATTAATGGTCTGTCAAATACAGTTGTATAATTACTCGGTGTATTTGAGCTATTAATTAATGACGCTTTGTCTGATGATAATACAATTTTTTGTTCCATATAATATAGAATGGATAATTTTTATTCATACTAATCATTCCGTTATGTAAAATAGTTTATAACTTGATTTTTCGAAATCAAAAACTTGTGTAGTGTTACGTTCTATATCTGATCCGAAAATAAAACCAGATGATGGTTTGATAAATAATTCAAATGTTTCTTTTACTATCCGTTTGTCATTTTTTATTATCGGGCGGAGATGCTTTGTGAGATCACCCGTTGTTGCATAAATATAGAATTGTTCTATATTTGCGCCGGTATAAGTAAAATCTATTTCAAATACATAACGACCTTCTTTAATAATTTGCAACCACTCCAAAGAATCTTTTTTATAATATTCTTCACCTTTTATAAGTGGATTGGCCATAAAAGTAAATGCCCGGAGAAAAGCTTGTGAACGTCCGGATCTTTCGAGTGGTTTCTGTGTCGGATATGATACAAAAAAGGCATCATAACCAACATCATCTTGAATAATACTTATTCCGTCTATCGTATATTCAAAAAGTAGAATCCGACTTAAATAGTCTACTTTTACTTTTAACCCATCAATTATACGAAGAACTGCTGTGTGCCTACTATCAGACTTTTGATTATACTCCTTGAGAGAAGCTATTTCGCCATCAAAAGCCTTGCTCCTTTCATCCTGGGTAGCTTTCAATTGCTTTGAAGCATCATCAATAGCAGTGTTAAGTTTATCAGTGTCAACCAGTTTGCTCAGAGCAGTCTCCAGCGACTTACCATCAACCATTTTCTTTTTGATATCTTCAAATTCTTTGTTGATATCAGCAACGTTGGTGTTTATCTGCTCATTTAATATTTCAATTTGAGTTATTTCGGTAGTAAAAGCAGTTCTCATTTGTTTTGAAGCATCAGCAATAGCAGTTTCAAGTTCATTATTGTCAACCATTAGTGTATTGATTTCCCCAATCCGTGTATTAATATTCTGAACACCAGCTCTTATTTGTTCACTTAATTTCTTGTAGTTTTCACTATCTTCCAATCCGTCTTTTTTCTTTTCTAACTCTTTCAAAGCATCACCCAGAAGTTTTATTTCATCTTTTAATTCGTTTTGAATTTCAATCATTTTCTCACGGTTTGCTTGTAACTTTGTTTGTATCAGACTTAGTTTATCATCAACACCTGTTGTTAAATCTTTCATCATGTCCGGAATTTTATCAATATTATAATCATGTATGATCTTTGTTATTCTTCTTAAAGTAAATTGCTTTGTTGCTGCATCATCTGGTTTGTCTGGATTACCAACATTGGTAATTTTATTATTATCCATGTCAAGATCACTTCTCAAAACATTTTCCTGGTTTCTACCCTTGTGAAGATAATTAACCAGATGTTTTTGTTTTAGATACTCAGACAGCACAATACCAAAATTTGTAATATTAACACTGCCAGTAGTAACTTCCCCACCAAGATCATTAAAAAGTCCCATTATATATAATATGATTAGATTAAATTTCACCGTTGAAGTTACGCTTTATTAACTTCCTCGGGCGATCCAGAAACAGAAAGTCGTACTGCTTGTCACTTGCTTTTTTATACTGATCTTTGCTGACATCTTGTTCGTTGGAAAGCATACCAAGCTCGCAATTAACTGGAGTCGCGAAGAAGATGTAATGAGAGCAATTCAGCCGAATGTCTTTGGGAGTTTTGTAATAAGATTGAGATAAATAAATCACGCAACAGTTTTTGTGCCTTCCCTTGATGAAATAATTAATAATATCGTTTTGATTACGATCGCAAACATAATCATCAAAAATAGCTATCTTTTGAGTATCAGAATCCAAATCATTCACAGGGATAACTTCATCATTTGAACATTCTAATATGTCTCCAACTGGGATTTTGTTCTTTTTTGCTATCTTTTCAAGTTTTTGCGATAAGACCTGATACTTCGACTGCTCCAAGTTTTTAGCAAACAAATAAATCTTGTCGTAATAAACTAAAGGTTTCAGCAACATGTGAACTAATGTGTTTGTCTTGCCAGAACCTGAATTACCGCAAATTAACATTCTAAAATAACAGTCTGGCAAAAATTTCCATATTTGCTTAAAATTACCGTTTTCTGTTTTCATATCATAGTTTGGAATTTCCATTATAATAATAGTCAGATAATATTAATATTATCTAAGTATTATTATATGTCTAAAGTGTATTGTGGAATAAAACAAATCCCTCGCGGCAAACGCCTTGGAACAGAAGCAGAATGTTTTAAGGCTAATCAAGTTAGATATTACGGATTACAAAAAGTAGTTAAGACTGCAGTTGAAAAAGCAGTTGAAAAAGCAGTCAAGCCTGCAGTCGCAAAAGCAGTTAAACCTGCAGTCGCAAAAGCAGTTAAACCTGCAGTAACAAAAGCAGTTAAACTTAAAGTTAAACCCAAAGGCGGAAAACCTTACCGTTATAAGCCTAAATACGACTGGGAGAAAAAGAAAACTCCGAGGCGTTTTAAAGTAAAAGACATAACCCCGGAAGAATGGATTAAAATACAAAATGATGAGGCAGCAGCCGAGGCAGCAGCCGGTCTCGACGAAATAATAAAAGGCATGCCCCCGGGGAAATGGATTAAAATGCAAAAAGATGCGGGCAGCGAGGCGCGAAAATTAATGATGCAGCCAAGGCGTGAAAATTAAACCGATCTTAAACTTATCTTAATTTATCTGATTTTATCTTATTATATATATGTCTAAAGCGTATTGTGGAATAAAACAAATTCCTCGTGGTAAACAACTTGGAACAGAAGCAGAATGTTTTAAAGCTAATCAAGTCAGATATTACGGATTACAAAAAGTTAAGATGAATCCCAGGACCTTCTAAACAAAAAGATGCAGATCCTACCTGGAGACCGGTAATGAAAAATCCAGGAAGTTTGTCGAAAACAGAAGAACGACCAAATACTATTTATTTGATAGGATAAGAAGCGGAGAGGAAGCATATAAATAAAATGTTAAGCAAAACTGAATCTCCCGGCGAGGTAACACGTCTGGAAAAGAAGTTGGTTAAAATACAAAATGAGTCTGAAAAAGCACATGCAAATATTAGACTCATCAGAAAAAAATTAAAAGCAGTTAAGCCTCCGGCTAAAAAGAAAACAAAAACTACATAATACTTGGTTTAACTCATATCAACTTGTCTTAATTTATCTTATTTTAATCTAACCTTATATTATACATGTCTTTGTTAAAATGGAAAGAATTAGCAGAAAAAAAGCGAAAAGCGAGCGAGCTTGTCAAAGAATACGAGAATAAAGATACTCAAAAAAGATTAGAAAAAGGAGCTAGTCGTGATATATACACAGAAGTATTTAAACCTGTAACTAGCGAAATAAAAAGTCAGTCAGAACAGCTTACCGAGCAGTTAGCTTCTCTTCCGAAAATAAGTCAGCAATTAGCCGCTCTTCCAGCAGTAATAGGCGAGGAAGTACAAGAACAACAAACGTACCAGGGATTACCCCAGTTATTTGCTGAAGAATCAACTACTGCTAATCTAGATGCTGGAATAGATAAAGAAGTGAAAAATCTACATAACTTGCCCTTACCATCGAGTGTAGTTAAAGATAATGACCAAGAACTTGCAGACATACTCGAACGGCTTAGTGATATTATCAAACAAAATGGTCGCGACAGGGCTACAGTCACTAAACATTTAAATATTACAAAGGATGCAACCGCGAGAGATCAATACAAACACGTTCAAAGCACTTTGGCAAACGAGTCAAAAGCTTTAAAATATTATAGAAAAAGAATTGAAGCAATTTTTCTGCATAGCGAAGTATTTTCAGGCACGGGATTACAACAAAAAAGAAACTCTTACAAAGTTGACAAAGATGGTCGCTATGGAATGTTGCAAATTAATTTACCCAAGCTTGTTGGTCATCACAAACTTATTGCCAAGCAAGGAAAGGCAGTTGTGCTAGACCTAAACGTAGATGATGATTTTATAGACTTCATAACAAAGCGTTACAATAATAAAAAAACTTATTCGGAGCTGTCTCAGAATGCTTTTAAGGAACTGACAAAATTATCTGGTTTGCCAATTCATAAAGGTTTTTCAAAGTTCAAAAAGATTTTAGGAGGTTGTGTTGAATATTACAATAATCCTAATGATTTGATGGATGATCTGAAGTTGGTGTGTGGAAGTATCGAATCAGGAAATAATAGTCCGCAGATGATAAATAAAGGCATTAGCATAATCGATGAATTATTAAAAATAGGCGAAATGTCACCCAACGAACACGAGCAACTATTTTCTAAATATTTTAATTAAATTATTGTCTAACTGTAATTATACATGATAACTAAAGACGAATTAATTGATCACTTAACGCGACTTGTAGCTGCATACAGACGCAGTTATAAATTGTGCGGTATTATAAACACAACATTACAGATTGCCAGTGGGGTAATTGGTTGAACTGCCGTATTGGCATTGGTTCCAGCAATTCCTGTTTTTGTAGCCGCAGTTGGTGCAGTTCCTCCAATAGCTGCTGTTTTAGCAAGTAAAACAAGAATAGCAGAAAAAAGACTTTGTTAAAGACACATCATAGGAGTTTTAAACAACTTCTGTCATATGTCCAAACAACCACAGGACTAGAAAATGACGAAGAAGTAATTCGGATTACCTTCAATAAAATATTAGAGATTCAAAAGAATGATAACTTTACAGAACCTCTGGAAATGTATATGAAAAGATTCAAGTTAAACGGTCATAGCATTCAGTCGTAATTCGACTTGTTTCCATATTTTATCGTACTTTTCTCTGGTTGATTTTGTTTTAATCGGTTTTGTTTCTTTTTCTATTTTTAATATTTTAAATATTTTCTGAAAAATGTATTCAAATTTGATTGATTTTTTCCGACCTTCTAGCTTATCCAAAATCTTTACAACTTTGTAAAACAAATCCTCAAATCTTTGTCTAAGTTTAGAAGACAAATCTAATGCCACCGAGTATTTATCCAAATGATACTTTCTGAGGTAAATAGTTTTATTTTGGCTGTAGGCGCAACCTGTGATAAGATTATAACCATTGTGGGTGCCACAATTCAGGCAAACACGCTCGTTATCGAAAACTTCACAAGTATCGTTGCAATTCACGCATGCGTATGTACACTTGTAACACATCTTGGCTCTTGTACAATATTTACAAAGCTTCTTTTTGTTAGTCGTGTGAAATAAGATGCAATCTATGCACGTCCCAGGATCAATAATATCTAAAACTCTTTCACAATATTTGCAATTCATTATATTATAATATAGCATTATATATTTAAATATAGGCTGCAAGAAATATTATCTTATGTAATTATATAAATGGAACAAGTAGAAATTGAAATCAACAACTTTAAGAAAGATCAAACGGAATATGCAAAAACTATTGCTTTTGAAGATGCGAGTAAATTAGATGCAGAGCTTTTAATTTTTTCAAACTTTCAAGATTTGACAGAAAGAATTATAACAATGGTAAAACAACTAAAACTACCATGGAAAATAGAAAAAAGAGATATAAACAAACTACGTTCTTTGTGCAAAAAGCAAATTTCAGAGGCAACCAGTTACCATCCAACTTTATACAAAGTTTCTTTAATTGCCCACTATGATATTTTACTTGACCGAGGAATTAAACTTATTATGTGTGGATAAATAAAAAAAATTAATATAATCTAACCAGGAAATAAATATTTTACTTCAAAATAATTAATTAATTAATTAATATGGGCTTGAAGAAATAATCTCATGTAATGTTATATAATGAGTATCCGAGAAATTGAAACATTCCCAAAACAGTATAGCAATGTTCTTTAAAGTAAATGTTGTAGTAATGACCCGCTCACTCAACTGCAGAAAACACAACCAAGCGTTATAAGATTTCTTAAAACGGAACTAAGACAAACGGGCGGCTTTAAATTAAGTGTTGATGTGAAACATACTTTTAAAAAAACATCAATGGGACACATAGCAACAGGTCCTGCAACCACATACAAAACAGCTTACTTTAATTCTAAAGCAGCAACAGTATTAACCGAAAATAATATTATCGAGGCGCTGGACAAAGCAAATTGAGGAAATTATAAATAGAGTTGGAAATTGGATTTAGATGGGAAGTGGTTGGGTAATTGAAACACTAGACGCACACTATATAAATCGGATAACGTATAAGCCTTTGCGCGGTAGCTCGTATTTAGCATTACCGAAAGAACTTGTTCATGCTAAAAAAGAATTAATAAATATAAAAAATGAAAAAGATAACGAATGCTTTAGATGGTGCCATTTGGCTTGTACATTTCCTGTTAAAAAAGATCCTCAAAGAATAACAAAGTACAAAAAGCATATCAAGGATCTTAATTATAAAATAATTACATTTCCTGTTACTATCAAACAAATCCCAAAAATAGAAAAACAAAACAACATTTGTTTTAGCATATTTGGGTATGAAAATAATCAAGTATTCCCTTTGTACATATCAAAAAATAAAGCAGAAAATACATGCAATATGCGTTTGATTGTCGAAGAGGAAAAAAAAGATTATGTGTGGATAAAAGATTTTAACAGTTTGATGTATAATCAAACAGCACACAAGGGGAAGAAATGGTTTTGTAAAACATGCTTGCAGTGCTTTACATAAGAACGTGTGTTAAAAAAGCATGAGCCTTATTGTCTTTCACTTAACGGAAAACAAGCAGATGATAGAGGAGGTTTTGATTGTGTATACAAAACAGCTTACTTTGCCTCAAAGGCTGTAATAATATTAAACAGAAATCAAATATCAGAAGCATTAGGCAAAGCACAGGAAGAAATTATAAATAGAATTGGAAATTGGATTCAGTTGGGAAGTGGTTGGGTAATTGAATCATTAGATGCACATTACATAAATCGAATAAAATATAAGCTTTTACGAGGTAGCTCTTATTTGGATTTACCAAAAGAACTTGCTAATGCTAGAAAAGGATTGATAAATATAAAAAATGAAAAATATAACGAATGCTTTAGATGGTGCCATTTGGCTTATGAATTTCCTGTTGAAACAAATCCCCAAAGACTAACAAAATACAAAAATCATATTGATGATCATGATTACGAAGGAATTACATTTCCTGTTACTATCAAACAAATCCCAAAAATAGAAAAACAAAACAACATTTGTTTTAACATATTCGGGTATGAAGATAATCAAGTATACCCTTTGCACATATCAAAATATAAAGCAGAACAACATGTGATATGCTTTTAATCACCGAAGAAGAAAACAATCATTACGTGTGGATAAAAGATTTTAACAGTTTAATGTATAATCAAACTGCACACAAGGAAAGAAAATGGTTTTGTAAAACATGCTTGCAGTGCTTTAAATTAGAAAGAGTTCTGGAAAAACATAAACCTGTTTGTCTTTCACTTAATGGTAAGCAAGCAGTAGAGATGCCAAACAAAGATGAAAAAGTTAAGTTTAAAAACTACGACAGACAGCTAATGGTTCCGTTTGTTATATATGCTGATTTTGAAGCAATAACTGAAAGTATTTCTTCGGCATCGAACAATCCTGAAAAATCACACACGAAGCATATCAAAAGCATACTGATTGCAGTTATGGGTATAAGGTTGTTAATTGCTATGATGATCAGTATTCAAAACCAGTTGTAACGTATAGAGGACCAAACGCTGTTTACAAGTTTTAAGAAAAAATGATAGAAGAAGAAAAGTGGTGTAAAAAACATGAATGCACACTTTAAACAAGATCTAGTAATGTCACAGGAAGAAGAAGCTAGATTCCAAAAATCTAAATCATGTCATATTTGTGGTAATGGTTTTTCAATAACTCTTAAAAAGATGACCCAAGTCGTACAGTAGCATATGAAAACTCCTTTAGAAAAGTCAGGGACCATTGTCATATATCTGGAAAGTATAGAGGAAGCGCTCATGACATATGTAATATTAATTTCAGGCTGACTAGAAAAATACCTGTTGTGTTTCATAACTTGAGAGGATATGACTCTCACTTCATAATGCAACACATCGGAAAGTTTAAACAAAACATAAATGTTATACCAAATAACATGGAAAAGTATATGGATTTCATGTTAGGAAAAAGTTTAGTATTTATTGATAGTTTTCAGTTTATGTCTCAATCATTAGATAATCTAGTAAAAAACATTCCGTCGTTTCAATACATATCCCAAGAATATAACGGTAAAAAGTTAGACTTGCTAAAAAGAAAAGGCTTTTATCCTTATGATTATATGAACAGTTTTGAACGCTTCAAGGATACTAAGTTACCTAACAAAGATAGGTTCTGTTCTCAATTAAATGATGAACACATTTCAGATGCAGATTACGATCATGCTGCAAACATATGGAAAACATTTAAGATTAAAAATATGGGAGAATATCATGATCTGTATCTTAAGACTGATGTGCTTTGCTGACAGATGTTTTTGAAAACTTTAGAAAAATGTGCATTGAGTATTACAAATTAGATCCTTGTTATTACTTCAGTAGTCCTGGTTTAGCCTGGGATGCATGCCTCAAGATGACTGGTATCCAACTTGACTTAATAACTGATATTGATCAATATTTGTTTGTGGAAAAAAGATTAAGAGGCGGTACGAGTTATATTGCAAACAGATATTCACAAGCTAACAATAAATATATGAAAAACTATGATAAGAAAAAAGAAAGCAAGTACATAATATATCTTGATGCTAATAACTTGTATGGGTGGGCCATGTGTCAACCGTTACCTACTTGCAACCTCAAATGGGTTAACAAGATTGAAAAAGGAAAATCAAATTACATTGTTGAGTGTGATATCGAGTATCCTGAGAAGCTGCATGACTCGCATAATGATTATACTCTCGCCCCGGAAAGCTTAAATATCAAAGATGAGAGGTTGTCAGACTATTGCACAAGTTTAAAACAAAAGTTTAATCTAGGAAATTGTAGTGTTGATAAACTTGTTACGACGTTGAAAAATAAAGAAAAGTATGTCGGGCATTTTAGAAACTTAGAATTGTATGAAACGCTCGGATTAAAGGTGACAAAAATACATCGAATACTACAGTTTGACGAATCAGGGTGGTTAAAGACATACATAGATGTTAATACTACCAAGAGGACAGCTGGTAAAAATGCTTTTGAAAAGGATTTCTTCAAACTGATGAACAATTCAGTTTTTGGTAAAACTATGGAAAACTTGAGAAAAAGAATTAATGTTAAATTAACTCACGACGAGGTGGTCCTTTTAAAATATGCGGCAAGACCTTCATTTAATGTTTAATGAAAATTTATTTGCTATAAACAGAATAAAAGAACGATTAGTTTTAAATTGTCCTATTTATGTTGGTATGTGTATTTTAGACTTGTCAAAATATTTGATGTATGATTTCCATTACAACTACATTAAAAACGAATATGATAAAAAAGCTAAGTTATTATTTACTGATACCGATTCCTTTTGTTATGAAATAAAAACAAAAGATGTGTATGCGGACTTTTACAAGGATAAAGAACTGTTTGATAATTGTGATTATGATCTGAAAAGTCAGTTTCATTTTAATGATAATAAAAAAGTTATTGGCAAGATGAAAGATGAAACGTGCGGAATACCCATTGTTGAATTTGTTGGGTTGCGAAGTAAACTGTATTCGTATGTGCTAGATAATGAGGTTAGCGCAAAGAAATGTAAGGGTGTTAAAAAGTGTGTTGTTAAAAAACAGATAGCGCATGACGATTACAAAAAGGTTTTGTTTACGGCAACAGAAGCTCATCATGAGATGAAAGTTATTAGATCACAAAAGCATAACATAAGCAGCTATGCAATAAATAAAAAAAGTTTATCAGCTTATGATGATAAACGGTACATATTAGATAATGGACAAGATACGCTAGCATACAAGTAAAATACTCCATGTTAAAAAATGATATGCGGAGCGATGATGAAGACTACTACCCGGTTCCGTCTGACTTTGCTTAATGAGTTGCAAATGTTATTGAAAAACTTCGCTGAAAGTAGATTCGGCGAAAGTAGACATAAAATAAAATTGCGCTCTCCTAACGAGTTGCAAATGTTATGTTATTAAAATGGCAAACCGGATTGATTAGTAGTATAGAAACTGGCGGTATGGGGCGGAGTTTTCCAGAGCGGGGTTGTTTGAGAAAACTGTTGAAATATGTTGGTGTTGATTTAGGCGTGACTTACATTTAGATCTTAGTGGTGTAAATGAGAGTTATGCCTGAGTTCCCCCTGGCATATTTCACTAGTTTTTCTCATTCCCCGCGAGGGAAAACTGCGCCCATACCGCCAGTTTCTATACTACTAGTTGGTTGTACATTTAAAAGCAGTTACGGCAGTGAAAAAATAAAAATAAGTATAAAAGTCGAACAGGAAATGCAGCTTTCACAGAACACGGTAAACCCCAAAAACACGCAAAAGACAAACATGAATGGTAATGTTAACAAAGAATAACGGCATATGACGTCACAAACACAAAAGGGTTGACTCGATATTTCACAGGTATGAAATACCGCTTTTATTTCATTGCTAAAACCCACTATTTCACTGCTAAGCATAAAATAAAATATCACAGCCCTCCGAAGTAGACGACTATGTTAATTATCGTCCTATTTATGTTGGTATGTGTATTTTAGACTTGTCAAAATATTTGATGTATGATTTCCATTACAACTACATTAAAAACGAATATGATAAAAAAGCTAAGTTATTATTTACTGATACCGATTCCTTGTGTTATGAAATAAAAACAAAAGATGTGTATGCGGACTTTTACAAGGATAGTGAACTGTTTGATAATTGTGATTATGATCTGAAAAGTCAGTTTCATTTTAATGATAATAAAAAAGTTATTGGCAAGATGAAAGATGAAACGTGCGGAATACCCATTGTTGAATTTGTTGGGTTGCGAAGTAAACTATATTCGTATGTGCTAGATAATGAGGTTAGCGCAAAGAAATGTAAGGGTGTTAAAAAGTGTGTTGTTAAAAAACAGATAGCGCATGACGATTACAAAAAGATTTTGTTTACGGCAACAGAAGCTCATCATGAGATGAAAGTTATTAGATTACAAAAGCATAACATAAGCAGCTATGCAATAAATAAAAAAAGTTTATCAAGTTATGATGATAAACGGTACATATTAGATAATGGACAAGATACGCTAGCATACAAGTAAAATACTCCATGGTAAAAAATGATATGCGGAGCGATGATGAAGACTTCTACCCGGTTCCGTCTGACTTTGCTTAATGAGTTGCAAATGTTATTGAAAAACTTCGCTGAAAGTAGATTCGGCGAAAGTAGACATAAAATAAAATTGCGCTCTCCTAACGAGTTGCAAATGTTATGTTATTAAAATGGCAAACCGGATTGATTAGTAGTATAGAAACTGGCGGTATGGGGCGGAGTTTTCCAGAGCGGGTTGCTTGAGAAAACTGTTGAAATATGTTGGTGTTGATTTAGGCGTGACTTACATTTAGATCTTAGTGGTGTAAATGAGAGTTATGCCTGAGTTCCCCCTGGCATATTTCACTAGTTTTTCTCATTCCCCGCGAGGGAAAACTGCGCCCATACCGCCAGTTTCTATACTACTAGTTGGTTGTACATTTAAAAGCAGTTACGGCAGTGAAAAAATAAAAATAAGTATAAAAGTCGAACAGGAAATGCAGCTTTCACAGAACACGGTAAACCCAAAAACACACAAAAGACAAACATGAATGGTAATGCTAACAAAGAATAACGGCATATGACGTCACAAACACAAAAAGGGTTGACTCGATATTTCACAGGCATGAAATACCGCTTTTATTTCATTGCTAAAACCCACTATTTCACTGATAAGCATAAAATAAAATATCACAGCCCT
Organism: Cyrtodaria siliqua; assembly: GCA_037043455.1. Classification (NCBI taxonomy): domain Eukaryota; kingdom Metazoa; phylum Mollusca; class Bivalvia; order Adapedonta; family Hiatellidae; genus Cyrtodaria; species Cyrtodaria siliqua. Next base: position 33,301 of record JAWPHD010012666.1, read on the forward strand.
CCGAAGTAGACGACTATGTTAATTATCCCCATTCTTTGGAACACATTCCCGCACACGTCAATGACATTTACTATTATTAAAAGGAACAAAAAACAATCATTCATAACGTGTACGTGTAACCGTCACACAACACTTGAATTATGCGACAACCAAAAAGTTATAACTATAACTACGAGGAACCACCCTGCATGATGTAGTATTACAATCTCATACCTGACATTCCTAATTACCTAAATATGTCTACAATCCAAATGCTAACTCATACGTTCCTAGATACATGTATATTCGATCAGAAGTGTTATGTAAAGGTAGTAGTAAAATGTAATAAAATAATGGTAAAGGTAGTAGTAAAAACTTCCTTTCCTTTTGTTTTATTACAATTTGGGTTAGGTAGATAAACCTTTAATTATGATTTATAATATTTTGGGCTAGGTGATCCTCGCCGTTTTCAAAACCATTGATTTGGATCATTATACCATATCAGTCATTGGCTTTATTCGAAAGCGTTGCTTTTTTCAAGCGTTTGTCGTCGAACACCACATTTTAAAGGGGGTGGGGTGGGGAGGGAGTGGGGTGGGTTGTCACAGGCTTTGGGTATTGGTATTTGGAGGGGAGTGTACAACAGGCTTTGGGTATATATATATTTTTTTCAATATAGAAAACTACTAAATGACCAATTTAAAACGAGAAATGGTTCAAATATATAGAACATTATTTAACAATTATAAATTATAACAAAATGTATCACGCAATAGAGAAATCCCCCAAGCTATACATACCTGTCACGCTGATCACTTCAACGATATCTGCAAATGACGTTCACGTATAACGATGTTTTACCACAAAATTTGAAATAGCTAATCCTGGCGCGTAACCATAATTAGAAAATTCATTCTTCGGATCTTTTATTCTATATGTTCATGCAATATCTTTAGATGGTGTATGTACACCTCGTTTAAATTATATGTTTATCAATTTAATACAAACAAAATGTATTTGAACCATTTAAAAACAAATACAAATCCTGATGATGTACTGCATTGAAATACTATGGCATATTTGCGAGTTTGCGCTCTATATTCGAGAAAAAGTGTCGCGTTTCTTTTTCCTTTCAGTATATATGCGAGTAGGTCAACAAGACAAAGTTTCTTCACGCCGGAAGGTATATGTTTTGCAACAAGGTTGTGTTATGCTTGTAGTCAGTTAGATATACCTATGAATAATTGCATATGAGGCACATCAAAACATAATGGCCCAGTTGTTCAAAGATCGGTTAACTTAACTCTGATAAGCCTGATCTTACACTTTGGAGAAGATAAAGGTCACCCTCTGATATCAACAATGACAGTTTCATGACGTAATTATGTAAATAAACATTCAAACGTTAGTAGCTGGCGACGTTAACCGAGCGTTAACTCAAAACTTCAAATCTCTCTGGATTTCCGATAAATGAATATTTTTACCAGAAAGTGAGCATGTGAAAGCATTATGTTAAGAAGAAATGCAAATTAAAAAAACGTTTAGTAGTACAAAACATATTTTTATGGGAAAATGTACTTTGAAAGTTTACACTAACCAAGGATTAAGCTTACCGATCTTTGAACAACTGGGCCAATATCTTTTCTTGCATACCAGATACGGTTATTCGCGTTTTATATGGTGATAGAAAGCCTGATCTTACACATGGGGAAAGATAAAGGTCACCCGCTGATATCAACAATGACAGTTTCATGACGTCATTGTGTATATAAACATTCAACACGTTGGTAGTTGGCGACGTCAACGCACATAATGTAAATGATATGCAAGAAAACGAATTAATCGTGGGTATCCGGTTCAGATAGGGAAATTCCAACCCTCGGTATAACTGTTTGAATCGGAACCTCGGCAGAGCCTCGGTTCTGATAAAAAAACAGTTATAACTAGGGTTGAAATTCCCTTTTTTTTACCGGAAACACATGAAAGATTCTTGTAACTCTACAGAATCTATATAAAACATAACCTGTATATTTCTTCAACTTCATTATGTTTTACACTTTCAAAATGTTAAGTACCTGAAGCACCTGTCTTTAAATCATGTGTGTTATAGTGAGCTTGGGGGGGTCTTAAAGTAAGATATTATATTGCACCCATGGCTGATCATAACATGTACATGAAAAACTAGGTGACCAACATTCATTCACGGCCTCTGTCATTTGTCTCAGAAGTAGCTTAATTACGTTGTTTGTGTAGAGGCCTGGGTTTGACCATTTCCTCTGAAAGATCATGACTGATGCGCATGAAAGTTAATTAACCCAATTAAGTATATAGTTAGTAACAGTATGACAATAACCTTTAGTTAAGTAGAGGTCTGTCTGTTGAAATAATGGAATGACTGGTGCAACCTTTCTGAGAATTATATAAATACCCTGTATCAGCATTTTAGAAAGTAAGTTAAATATTTTGTTTACTCCAAAAAAAGGAGATTTGTACGATCGACCCCAAATTTGGCGTTCTAGAACCAGTTTCAGATGTTAGAGTTCATGGTCGAGGGTACACGTGACAGTTCAAAGGTGGGACTTGGTCACGCTATATAATATACGAGATTGCCTTCATTCGGCAGATTCTTATAGACTGGTCAGAGATACTTACAGATTGATAGATATTAATTCAGATTCATTTCTGACGGCTAAGCTCGCACTTTTGAAAGTTAGAACTGCTTACGAATTGTAACTTGTGCATTTAATCAAAGTTGAATATTTACTCTGGTTTTTAACTGTGTATAGTTTTATTGTGAAATATAATTAGATAGTAGTTTATTAAAATACATATTAAAGACTATTCTTGAGTTTGATATTTTCACGTCGCTATATTACATTAAAACTTCTGGTGCCGTGACCAGGATTCGACCCAGGCAAGTCGCGGGAACAACGAAGTACTGACGAAACACAACGCAAACGGACAAAACGGTGAGTGATATTTTTACGTATTCTCTGTACGACCACAAAATTATAAGATAAGGATCTCATTTTAGACCTAACTTCAAAATTGGTTCTATATAATATTGGCTAATATTATCATTATTTTTTTTTGAAAAAAACAACGAAAATAAATACATACAATTAACAATGGCTGAAGCAGTTTTAAGGCAAGTTTTTAACCATATGGCAAATCAGATAACTACCTTGAATGAAAATATGGAAGCACAAAATACGAACACGAGAGATATTTTAAGGGCCCAGACGAATGCTCTTGACACACAAGGCGTTCATTATAGTATTAAAACATTCGATGGTTCAGTGCCAGGCGAATATAAGGAATGGTTAAAAAAATGTAGATAAGTACAGTTTCCTACACAGATCAAGTGATATGCAAAAACAGCTATTGGCCTATAAAACTAGTAAAGGCCCTGTTGGTGATTTTATCAAACGATTTCTAGACAGGCAAACCGGGACATATGATGAGTTGAAAACTGAAATGTCCGCACGCTTCTCAGACGTGACAGATACGTCACACGCCTTTTCCCCGTTAAGTAAGGTCAAACAAAATGCTCACGAGAGCGTACAGCTGTATTCTGAGAGACTGTTAGGCTTGGCTGAAGAAGCCTACAGTAATGACGAAGGCCCAGGTCACGAGATAGTACAAACACAGCTAGTGGAATTTTGGTTTGGCCGACGACTCTATTAAAATTAGGGTTATGAGAGATAGACCTAGACGTTTTGAGCATGCCGTAAGAGTAGCAATTGAAGAACAAAACTTGAGAAGAAGATTCGCACTAAGAACCTCTAATACACCCAAATTTATGCATAGACCCGACCGGCGAGACGGTCACGAACCCATGCAAGTTGACCATTTTAGAACACGCCGCGCATGTTTCAAGTGTGGCTCAAAGAACCATATCTCGAAATTTTGCAATGCTCCCGATCAAAATCAAGGCGATAACCGAAAAAACTGGAAACCTAGGCAGGGAAACTAATACGCTCGAGTCATAATGGTAGGTTACATGACTTGAGTGAAAAGAAAAACATACCTACATTTAGTATTTCGACAGCTGGTAGTTCAAATTCATGCATTATAAAAACAGAAAAAGCTAAATTTAGAGCACTCATTGACACGGGCGCTAATTGCTCGCTATTAAGTGAAAAAATGTATCAATCATTAAAACATAAACCCCGTTTAGAAAATAAGGAAGCAAATTTACAGGGTGTAGATGGTAGTTTTTTAAATGTGTTAGGCCAAGTAAGTTTAAAATTTGAAATGAAATCTGAAAAATATGAACATCCGTTCTATGTAGTGTCGAACATGAATAGGAATATAATTTTAGGACATGATTTTCTGCTAGATTTCGGTGTACGGTTATATTATGATCTAGGTTGTATGCGTATTGGTAAAACAATGGTACCTTTTATACCAGATATTCATGTAGCGTCTTTAGTTAGATTACACAAAAAGATAGTATTAAAACCATATTCGATGGTTCTGTGTAAAGGTAGAGTAAAAATTGCAGTAAAAGAAGTATTTAAAGACGGAACAATGTTGGTTGCGGACAGAGAAACAGGTTATATGGCAGAGAGACCTGACCTACAGATAATCGAATCAGTTATAGAAGTAAAAAGTAGTAACAAAATACCTATTTTAATCGTAAATCACAGGGGGCGTAGTTACAACCTAAAACGTGGTAGCGTAGTAGCGCAGGTAGAACACATTAATCAGATAGGTACAATAAAATCCCACAGGGGACAACAAGTAGACGGTCATTACAAAAATAGTAAAAGTAGATCCGATAGACCAAGTAGTTACGCAGAGGTAGTTAGTCAAATAAACGTCCCCACCGAATACAAACAAAAAATGGGTGATCTGGTTTATAGGAATTTAGATGCAGTAGCGTTCTCAGAATTAGATTTAGAAGAAACAGATATTCTGCAAATGCGGATTTAGACGGGGGATAGCCCTCCGGTTAAGCTGAGACCATATAGGACCCCATTGAATGATATACCCATAGTTGAGGCAGCTGTAGACCAGTTGTTAAAAGCAGGAATAATCAGTAGATCTAGAAGTCCTTATTCTTCCCCTACTATCCTAGTACCCAAGGCAGATAATACTAAGAGGTTGGTAGTAGATTTTAGACTCTTGAATAAGGTTACGAAAACATATGCGTTCCCAATGCCATTGATCGATTCCGTACTGGAACGATTGGGTGGAAGTCAAGTGTTTAGCTCGCTTGACCTCTTTGCGGGGTTTTTCTGCATAAATATTCATCCCGACGACCGAGAAAAAAACAGCTTTTAGTAGTAGTAGAGGACTGATGGAATATAATCGCATGTGTTTTGGCCTCAAGAACAGTCCTAGTTATTTCACCGAAATGATGACTATAGCACTACAGGGTTTCGAACATTTCGCACTGCCATATGTAGATGATGTTATAGTATTCTCAAAATCGGTAGAAGAACACTTAGTTCACTTACAGCTAGTCCTTGGTAGAATGAGGAAACATAAACTTAAAATGAAGTTAAGTAAGTGTCAATTCATGAAACCAGAAACAAAACACTTGGGGTTCATTATAAGTAAAGAGGACGTCAAGCCTGAAAGCAAGAAAGTAGAGGCAATAAAGGGGCTGGCCCCGCCAATAAATGTTAAAGGTGTAAGAGGGTTTTGCGCCATGATAGGGTATTATAGAAGATTTATTCCTAACTTCAGTGAGATAGCAGGTCCTCTATTCAAACTCACAAAGAAAAATGCACGGTTTAAGTGGGACGACCCTTGTCAGAAAGCTTTTGATTTTTTAAAGGAAAGCCTGACCGTAGTACCATTACTAGCTTACCCAAATATGGAAAAGGAGTTTATCCTGTATACGGATGCATCCGATAAATGTATCGGCTCCGTGCTGTGTCAAGAAGACACTGATGAGGAAGGTAGCCCAATAGAGAAACCACTATATTTCCTTTCCCACAAGTTAACGGACACGCAGACGCGTTGGCCAACCATAGAAAAAGAGTTATATAGCATAGTTTACAGTTTCCAACATTATCTGCTCGGGTCCCATGTAAAAATATTTACGGATCATAAACCACTTAAATGTCTGTTGCATAAACATCCCTTTAATAATAGAAAAATGGCCATGTGGTCACTTACAATACAGGCCTTTGACTGCGATATAAATTACATTCCGGGTCGAAATAATTATATTTCCGACCTTTTGAGCCGCGTCCCAGATTGAAGCACTTGCGATAATAACTCTAATGATCCAGAAGTAGAAATTACGGTTACAGACAGGGCATATAAAGTCAACATTGTTGACACTTCACCTATCGACCCTACAAATTATAAGGTCAACATTGTTGACACTTCACCTATCGACCCTACAAATTATAAGGTCAACATTGTTGACACTTCACATATCGACCCTACAAATTACTTACATGCAACCAAGCCAATTATAGATGACCTCGGCAGGCCAACCCTATTAGATCTAGACATGAAAATAGAGCAGTCACGAGACCCAGCCTTAAGTGTCATTCTAACACAGTTAAATGAAGGCAAAGCTAATAAAACAACTGAGAGGAATTTCATTATTATGGATGGTGTTCTTTACTACGTCAGCGACGTAGATAACGACCCTGTAATTCGGCTTTATGTCCCAGAGCACTTGACCAAAGAGTTATTACAAAGCTATCACTGTCTTGCCCACTCAGGTGTAGATCGCACGTTCCATACTTTAAAGGAAAAGTACTATGTGCCTAATATGTACAAATTAGTTTACGAGTTAGTCAACAGGTGTGTTGAATGTCAACAACGAAATATGGTGGCCATTAAACCACCTATGGGGGAAACTGAAATAAGCCCGTATCCATTCAGTAAAATAGCAGGAGACATCATGGGACCATTACCAGAAACACTGTCAGGTAACATATATATATACACTGTAATAGATAGCTATAGTGGGTGGTTAGAGTGCTTTCCATTACCTTCGAAAACCAGTTCCAATATACTACACATACTATTGGATGAAATATTTCCAAGACATTCTCTTCCGATATGCTATATGTCCGATAACGGGGGCGAGAATATAGCAAGGGAGGTTGTAGATACTTTGACTAAAATGAATGTTAAGTGTATTACGACATCGTTCTATTCACCCCATGCAAATGGTCAAGTAGAGGTCTCACACAAAGCTATAGTTAATTTACTTGCAAAGAAAGTCAAAAATGAACCAAACTCTTGGGATATATTTCTAAATCAGACCTTAGCGGGATTAAGAATGACTGTAAATGAGTCAACTCAGAGAACACCTTTCAACCTCCTGTATGGTAGGGATGCAACGTTACCACTTGACGTTATTTTGAAACCCCGTAGGAAGTACGTAGGCGAAGACGCCCACGAGATATGCCTGCAGCAGCAACATATTGCATTTACTAGAGTTTTCAATAGAATGAAACGTGTAAAGCGAAAAAGAAAGTTACGGGCAGATAAGTCTAGTAAAGATGTCGAGTTTAAGGTAGGGGACGCGGTGTATTTAACGAACCACGTTAGGACTAGTAAATTAGACTCACGGTGGGTCCCTTTCTATAGAATTATCGAGAAAAAATCCCCACTGACGTATGTCATAAAATGCCAATTGGATAATAAAACTCGTAAATCTCATGCGAGACATTTGCGTTTAGCAAATTTGGAGGAGTGGGAGATACCTCAGAATGAAAGGGGGCGACCAATAAGGAAGGCGGTACTTGCCGCACCCCCAGAGAGTAGTGACAGTGAGTTAAGTAGCAGTAGTTCAGATAGTGCACAGGTGGATAGTGCACCGGTGGAGAGGCTAGCACACCGGTACCGTAAAGAAAGGGACGATTCGGATGAGGAAGATTCGATCCCATTGTTTGAGTTAGCCCGTAGGTTACGAGAAAGAAACAATAGGCTAAGGGGCGAGAAGCAGCCCAGGAGAAGTAGTAGTAGCAGAAGTAGTAGCAGTAGTAGTAAAGATAGTGATAATGATAGTGACAGGGTAGATAGTAGGTATAGTAGTCAGGCCAAAGATAAGAATAGTCGTAATGGTAGGATAGATAGTAGTAGTAGTAGTAGTGTAAGTAATAGCAGCAGTATGGACGTCGGCGATGATGAGAGATCGATGCGGCCTGGGGGTATATCCCATCTAAGGCGACAATATAGTTCTGAAGGTTTGTGCCAGAACGAGGAGGATATGGAAGTTAGCGTAGCGGGGCTCTAGGAGGAAAGGGTCACCGAGATAGATTAGCTTAGTGTAAGACCGTCAAGGTACGGTCCACCGAGAAATACCTGTTTAGGTATTTATATCGTGTGTTTGCGATATTGACCTTGAATTAATAGTCATCGTATGGCGTTTAGGTCCTCATTCCAATACACTGGCGACTGAGAAGTCGGGATATACGATATCGTATTGTACTGTGTTTAACGGTATTGCCTGTTCGGTAAGGCACTCGACAGAGTCATAGGCGATATGTTAGGTTTTAGTGGAGAACTAGTGGAAGAATACCTTAAGTTAGGTTAGGTGCTGTGTTTTACGGGAAGGTAAAACTAATTGAGCTATTGGGGTAGAAGCTATGCTACGTATTGTGTTTAACAGTATTGTTTTGATAAGTGGTCGAGTTGGGTGGTCGAACACTCGAGTCGACCCATAAACACTCGAAATGAGCTATAGGTGACAGGCTAGTTAATTTGATAACTAGCGGAGACGAACCTTAAGATAGGTTAGGGACGGTGTTTTACGGCAAGGTAAAACTAAGGGAGGAATCGAGATATACATCATGTATTGTATCGTGATTATCGGTACCGTCTGTATTAATTAGGCGCTCGATTGAGTTATAGGGAGATACTAAGTAACTAGTGGAGTAATGTATATTATGATTATAGTAGATAGTAAAATAGGTTATGATTATGGTAGATAGTAAATTAGGTGACACGGGGATATATTAGGGGCAGTACAGGTTACGCGATGAAAAAGGGATAATTATTGATGTCAAAATCAATTGAAGTAGGGCCTTTCGCATACCTTATTCTAAACCGATATATATCCATGGTTTCTATATCTAACCAATCATATTTTTCCTGTGTATTTCACAGATAGTTTAAAAATGGCCGCTCCAAACAACCCAGCCCAGGGAGAAGAAATGGGACCGACATTTTCTATAAATTTACGAGAGTTAGCCGAAGAGAGGGACATTCCCCTAGAAATATACAAAAATGAATATAGGTCGAAATACCTATCTAGATTAGCCGCACATGATGGGTTAGAAGCCCTAGCAGTATTGACTTTTTACGAGATAGATTTCCCTTATTTAAGGGGTAAACTTAGCAAAATGGCGATGATACTTCTCTTTTTGGGGCAACGTTTCTCGTATGACCGATTGTATAGAACAATGGGCGGATTGAGTATGTACGCTCTTGTGCAACTCATGTTTTTCTATCAAAGTAATTACTTTTTAGAAATGCTTATACTTTTTGCGTACGACACCAACATGCTTACCAGACTACTGGTAGAGATAGGTAGGATTTCAGGGTTGCACGGTTGTGAAGGACTGCAAGTCGTTCACACGGTGATAAAACACTATGACACTGAATTGACCGACGACGGACTAATTGAATTGGTCGAAAACTGTGAACAAAAATTTTCAACAGCAGACGGTCAACTGACTGAAAGGACAGGTGACCTTTTAAGTAAGACATTGACCTTAATGGAAGCTAGACATAGGTATTTAAAATCACTGACGTGTGTGGTATGTAAACAGAAAATAAACAAGTGTTCTCCACAGTATAGACTACCATGTTGTTTATCTAGAGTACACCCTGACTGTACACCACGTGGTGCTGATGTATGCCCATTGTGCAAAACGTTTTTTTATAGTAACGGCACACCAAACCGAGAATACGAAACTTTGCACGAATTCTTTCACCGAATGAGACTTACAGAATGCAACCAAACCGAAATTGAAGACTTTGACACAAGATTTAGGGACTTGACGACTTAGACTTTTCTTTTTGCTTATTTCAGGGACCATGACATTTTTACTGACGTTTATCCTAGTTTGGGGTGTAACCATTGACTGTATGGTAGTAGAAAATGTTTTCTTTAACAAAGTGACTGAATTCAGTATGAGTAATGCTCGCTGGATCTTATCATTTGTTATCTCGATGGAACCCTACGACGAGTTTTTAGACAAATTATCAGACGACATAACAAAGGCTGCTGCTCTCGCTGACACGATTATGTCAGTGTACGGCTCCAAAGTTTCCTTAGATGATACTAGGGTGTAAATTTTATGGTGTATGGTAACATATCCACCAACATCAGCGAAGCCCATTAAGGCTTATATGTTGAATTTCACCAGTATTATAGAGTATTTCAAGGCCTTAGACACGAATTAAATGCAACCCAAGACTTACATGACGGACTAGTGGCCACATTTGCTGAATATAAGAGGTTAAGACATTCAGCTCAGACAAAAAGACCGAAACGAGCGTTATTTGGTTTCTTAGCCCCACTTTTTACGGAAGGAATAGGACTATTATCACAGGCTGATCTAGATAGTGTAAGACGTAATATAAAAAAGTTAGCAAGCAACCAGAAAGTATTAGAGCATTCACTTTCAGATAGTGTGTCAGTAATGAACACGACATCATTTGCGGTATCAGAAAACAGGCAAAAGATTAATGAGGTATTAGAAACTCTGCGGACGTTAAGTGCAGAATTTGTAAATACTAGAGGTTACCTTAACAGACATATAGGAAACATTGATAAGTTTCTATATTTGTTCACGAAAATGAGTCTAATCGTAGATGAAATCAAGGCAGTGACTCAAAGTTGCATGTATTATTACCTTCAATTAGAGATCAAATTGAATATACTCACAATAGGTCGTCTAAGTGCGAATATCATTCCAGCAAGTCAACTTCAAGAGGCTCTCTTAGGGATAAGTGCACTTGTTTGATTACTACAAACACTTGAAATGCACAACATATTTAGACGGCGAACAGATAATTGTAGTCACCGAAATTATGTTGGTAGAACATACACGACTGTTCGAGTTATATTACGCAAACAGTTTGTTCTTCCCTTACAGTGATGTAAAAACCACTGACTCGAAAGGTATTGTAACATACTATAAGCTAGAAAGTGATTTTCTAGCTATCAATCAGGAAAGAACGCTTTACTTCTTTCTATCAGAAACAGAGGCAGGTTACTGTAAAGATCCATTGATAAGGTCATGTAGTTTAAAAAGAGGCATCCAAAATACATACCAATCAACCTCTTGTCTAGTAAATCTAATTATTAAAAATACAGAGCGGTCGTCTAAATACTGCGAACTGTATGCATCATCAATGGATTTGCCCAAAGCTATATATGTCGCTAAAACGACATACTTTTTAATGACCAACGAAGAACTGACCTTTCATATAAACTGTAAAAATAAACCACCAACAACCTTAAAAATTAATCCACCATATGGTTACTTTAATGTAGATCCGGCATGTACCGCCACGTCTGAACGTTTGACACTTGTAGGCGCGTACGAAAACCAATCAAATTATACTGTCACTCCAACACTGGTTTTCTTAAAGGAGCTAGATTTCACGGCTATAAACATTAAACTTAACGTTATGGTAAATTCGTCAGAAAAGGCGATTATAGTACCTAAGAGTTTAAGTGCTCTTGGCGAATTCCCAATATCAGAACTTAAAGGTAAATTAGGTGATATTCAAGAGATTGAAGATATGCCAAATGATGAGAAATACTCAAATTGGGATTATGTAAAACTTGTTTTGGCAATTGTGGGTTTTCTAATATTTTTAATTATTATTAAATACTTAGCCAAACATTATAAAAAATGGTTACTCTCTAAAATTAGAAAATGGTCGTATAGGGGGCGTATGAATGTCATTCCACTGCAGAGTCCAGACCCATGTGAAGGAGACGTACATTGCGATATTCCAGAGATGCCTGGCGAAGCGGCGTCATTATCCGAGTCTCAGAGTCGAGCGGACAAACACCTGACTCTGTCAAATGGGAAAAGGGACAAGCCAATGGTTTTGAGACCGCTGTATCGTGGATTTGACGTACAGCAGGGGACTACCGACAACTGAGGTTCTCCTCGAACAAAACAGAGTGGCTCAGAAGCAGTATGTAAATATATGTTCAAGTGTGTTTAATTATATAACCAAGTCCTCTTATTTCTCTCAAAGGTTTGATTGGTGAAGAGATAACGCGTAAACTTAAGATGCTGAAAAGACCTTGGGTGGCGCTCAACGTGACTTAAGGCAGAAGAAAGTTAAGCTAAGAACACACTTGAGACATTTTGTAACCTTGTAAATAGACAATGTATTCAGAGTAATGAACTTGTAGTTTCATTTTATGGAGAAAGGGAAATAACCAGTGCAGACAGCAGACACAATCATACACACCACGGGTGTGCTTAATGGAATTAAAGGCAGTAAGGGGACAACTTCAAGTAATCAACATTGGGTATTACTTGACGAGGCGTATGTGTACCAAATATATACTGGTACACTGGCGAACCAACGTGATGTCATACCAACATGATGTCATACCAACGAGATGTCATACCAAAATGATGTCACACCAATCAGATGTCATACCTACATGATGTCATACCTAAATGATGTCATACCAACCAGATGTCATACCAACCAGATGTCAGATGTCATACCAGCGGGATATCAATTAACTAAAACAGTGATGAACTATACATAACAATTAACACTGAACAATTGTGGACTACAACATTAATTATTGCAATCAGTATAGACTCTAAACATATGAACAATTTGGACTAACTGACATTGTTGTAAACTTATGTATGTGATAACATGTTTTGATTTGATTATTCTCTGATCTATATACCTTGATGTGTTGGCCTTGTAAGAAATTATAGTGTATAATTCCTATGTGTGTATGTATGGCATGTGTTATAGTGAGCTTGGGGGGTCTTAAAGTAAGATATTATATTGCACCCATGGCTGATCATAACATGTACATGAAAAACTAGGTGACCAACATTCATTCACGGCCTCTGTCATTTGTCTCAGAAGTAGCTTAATTACGTTGTTTGTGTAGAGGCCTGGGTTTGGCCATTTCCTCTGAAAGTTCATGACTGATGCGCATGAAAGTTAATTAACCCAATTAAGTATATAGTTAGTAACAGTATGACAATAACCTTTAGTTAAGTAGAGGTCTGTCTGTTGAAATGATGGAATGACTGGTGCAACCTTTGGGAGAATTATATAAATACCCTGTATCAGCATTTTGGAAAGTAAGTTAAATATTTTGTTTACTCCAAAAAGAGGAGATTTGTACGATCGACCCCAAATTTGGCGTTCTAGAACCAGTTTCAGAGGTTAGAGTTCATGGTCGAGGGTACACGTGCCAGTTCAAAGGTGGGACTTGGTCACGCTATATAATATACGAGATTGCCTTCATTCGGCAGATTCTTATAGACTGGTCAGAGATACTTACAGATTGATAGATATTAATTCAGATTCATTTTTGACGGCTAAGCTCGCACTTTTGAAAGTTAGAACTGCTTACGAATTGTAACTTGTGCATTTAATCAAAGTTGAATATTTACTCTGGTTTTTAACTGGGTATAGTTTTATTGTGAAATATAATTAGATAGTAGTTTAATAAAATACATATTAAAGACTATTCTTGAGGTTGATATTTTCACGTCGCTATATTACACATGGCCACAAAATGTTCAGGTAAAAAACACGTCTTGAACATAGGAAATCCTTTCGTTTCGACAGAAGGCGAAAGCTGTTATGATGTACCATATTGTGGATGTACCAACTACATTTGTATCTTCAACTTGCTGGAGTCCACACAATTGATCAAGCTTATCGTTTCTTTGTAAAATACTATTATATTCGTTCCGGATCAAAATTACGACTGACATTGTTGAATTTCAGTCATTAAGAGGAAGATTGAAGCGTTCGATCAGTGGACACGAATTAATTGTAATCTGCTTTGAAAGGGTATATACACTTCTGAAACCTCCCTTACATCTGAATCAAGTTGGTAAAATTCATATCAAGCTGAAATGTGAAGGTGTCCTCGATGTATACTGAGCATATGAATGCTATTAATTGAACTGTTCTGAAGTATTTCAATAGTGCAGTTATATTAAATTCATGAAAAGTAGTATAATTATTCATTCCTTCTATTTTTTAACTGAAGGGAAGCATCTCCTGAAATTGTGTACATAGTATTCAACAGTAAAAACAGGATTGGAAGGGAGACAACTCATGCCACGTTATACTTGCTATACAGAACCAAATAAGTTCCTAAAAAACTATAAGATACATGTCATATCGATGTGGTTGAATATAAGAATCTTTCATCGGAATCCGGTAAAGACAGGAAATTCCAACCCTCGGTATAAGTGTTTTTATCGGAACCGAGGCTCTGCCGAGGTTCCGATTAACTCGGTATAAGTGTTTCTATCGGAACCGAGGCTCTGCCGAGGTTCCGATTAAAACACTTATACCGAGAGCTGGAATTCCCTATCTGAACCGAATACCCATGATATATTCTTTTTCTTGCATATCAGAGACGGGTTGTTCGTTGACGCCTTCAGCTACTAACGTTTTGCATATTTTCCTGCATACCGGATGTTGGCGCGCGTGAATTCTAAGGTGAGATGGAAATTTATTGCATACCGGACTAGGATTTCTTGCATACCGGAAAAGGATATCCGTCATTTTACCGGGCTAGATATTTCCATCTCACCCTAGGGTCGAGATAAAATTCACGCGCACCAACATCCGGTATGCAGGAAAACAGGCAAAACGTTAGTAGCTGGCGGCGTCAACGCGCAACATGTCTCTGATATGCAAGAAAAAGAATCTATCATGGGTATCCGGTGAAGATAGGGAATTCCAACCCTCGGTATAAGTGTTTTAATCGGAACCTCGGCAGAGCCTCGGTTCCGATAAAATCACTTATTACTCGGGTTGGAATTCCCTATCTTCACCGGATACCCATGAAAGATTCTTATAATCCGTCGTTTTACCGGGGCTAGCTATTTCCATCTCAACCTAGGGTCGAGATAAAATTCACGCGCGCCAACATCCGGTATGCAGGAAAAAACATGCAAAACGTTAGTAGCTGGTGGCGTCAACGCACAACATGTCTCTGATATGCAAGAAAAATAATCTATCATGGGTATTCGGTTCAGATAGGGCATTCCAACTCTCGGTATAAGTGTTTTAATCGGAACCTCGGCAGAGTATCCTTGTCCGGTATGCAAGAAAAGACATCCATGTAAAACGTGGATAGCTTTATCCGGTATGCAAGAAATAACATATTTTGCATATAAATTGAAAACGATAACATTTGGAACGATTGAAAATGTAATAAAATAGGAATGTGCGTTTGTCTTGGATGTTGTGGGGTGTGGGTGGGAGGGGATGAGGTATTAAAGATCTAATCTAATCTCATTTCTCCTCTATAATTTATAACAATCACATCTATAACAACATTGTGTTGGCAAAAACAGTGTACTGTTATTCCAATATGGCCCCCAGATTCCTTGTGTTTATAATCTGACCAATGAATGTTTGTTCACATTGTGCATATATCTCCACCTTGGATAATTTGAAAGTCAATATGTTCCTGTATAAAGACATGTGTTCACAACATATTAATCGTAAATCAAGTTCAATAATGTTCTGCTACAGTTAACGCGTATTACTGAGAGTATGTTAGAGTGGGTTCCAGTTTAAATTAAAGTGAATTTTAAAATCGCACCTACAGCTTGGTCATATGGCAACTTTTCCATCTTTCACTGGAGGAGGAAATCCCCAGGTGCCCCTCCGGACAATTTTATTATAAGCTGGAGAGTGTTGAAGCTGCGACTAAATGGATATGAGCAGATAGAAATACAAACAGTCGGACGGACATTCCAACACTATTTGAATTGTTTTAAACATATTTCATTTAATATAATTGTATATACAACTTATGCATATATACTGAAACAAAAAAGAAAGACAACTCGAGAATTTCCGCCATTTGTACAATATGCTGCTATTAATCGAATGGAGAAAATACTAAAACAACACATAACAAAGCAAATAGTATTCCTTCAAAGTTTTATTATTGACAGAGTACGCGTTTGCCTCAAGCATATGAGCAAACTTAGGATGCACACTTTGCAAACTCTTAATGAACTGGCTCAGTTTTTCAAAGTGGAACTTCACCATTTATGAATTTCTTGTTACAAAGTGTACTGTGATTAAAACGTCTGTGATGTTGTAGACGTTTTAATCACAGTATACTTTGTAACAAAAATCCATAAATGTTGAAGTTCTTCTTAAAAAATTGAGCCAGTTCAGTACTGTCTTTAACGTAAAGAGTTTGCAAAAATGTGCATCCTTAGTTTGCTCACATGCTTGAGCCAAACGCGTGCTCTGTCCATAATGAAACTTTGAAACTACTTGCTGTGTTATGTGGTGTTTTACTATTTTTTTCCGGAAGGAAGGGTCTTACCTTGTACCATTTGATTAACAGCCGCATATTGTATATCCCCGAGTCGCGTTTCTGTTTCGTTTTAGTACATATACAACTTATGCATATATACAATAACAAGACATAAACAGATCAAAAAGAAGAATAATGCTTATTAAGTTGTTTTTCGTGTTTCACGTATATTGTTTGAGTTGAGGAATTAAAATATAAATGTTAATATGATTATGAAAGTATGAATCTTCAGCGTGACATAAAACAAAGGGTATCAACGTAACATAATAAAAGCGTTAGTTTTGGTCAAGTATCTATTTATAATAACATATATAATTACATTATTTTTTAATATTTTAAACAAGTTTAAACATGGAACATGATTCAAATGTAATACGAGTCCTCTGAACAAAAAACTTTTTTTTTTCAATCCTTACTTGGTTTCACAACCCCAAAGTCAAAACGTGATTGTTTCGAAAAAAAGACATTGTGTTATTGAACTTTTAAAGTTGAATTATAGACAAAAATATGATACAGTAATACAGCATGGCTTTATAATTTACGCAGTTTGAATCGAAGTGGGTTTTAAAGCGCACCAACACATGAAAGGTTATATGGCACCTAACAGGAATGAACATGCTAGGCTCAACCTCCATTTACCTCGAGATAAAATATGGAGAATCGGTCCAGAACCTTCTCACCTGCAGAACAGCAGAGTTGCTGCAAATACTATTGTAGACACTCCATTTACGCTGGAGCCATGTTTATTGTTTTTTCTGCCACTGCTCTAGATAATGATATGAGCGAGATGGCACCTGAAACAATGCAGGGGTCATGATGAAGACCTTTGATGAGCATGAACAAAAAATGATAAAATAAACATGAATTGGGGATGGGTGGGAGGTTCTACCCCTCTGTCTATCCCCTCTAACGGGATCTGCAGCGGCCCTATTCTTTGCCCGGGAACCACACGGGGTTACGCAATCCAGATATGAACAGATTGTATTTGAAAAATGCGATTGTCCTTTACTAATCGATCACACTAAGCTGATATAAGTTATACAGAGATTATTTAACTGCTGTGATCGATTATAGTGAAATCCTTAATGTGTGGTTTGCGAGGTTCTTTTCTCGAACGAGCGTATACGAGTGAGTGAGAAAAACACGGCGTGATGACGGATTTCCCTATAATCCTACAAAGCAGTTAAATAATCTAGTTATTACATTTTAAATTAGTTTATGCATGATTTTAACCAAAATTATTCTCTTTATTAAACGTTATAGGTGAATGACGGCGACGTCATCAACACTTTATTGACGTCATACCTTAACGTCACAGTTAGTTATTTTGTGTTCGGAGTTAGTTATTAATATTTAGCGATCATGAATATACCTTCACTGAGAAATCCCAAACTTTCACCGATAAAAATGTAATAAATGTAAATGCTATAATTGTATCGCCTGCTTAGCATGACATACACTTAGGTATCACTTTGTCCGCGTCGTCGTGTTCCGCCACACTTTAACCTGCAACATATCATTGGCCATTATTTGAAAAGTATTTGGCCCATGTTCATGAAATGTCACACACATCGTCATCTTACTCCAAGGAATGATAGTATTATATATTATTACATAACGTCCCTTGTTAGCAGTGTCGGACACTCATTTAATATTATATTTGGAACGGTTTTGATTGGTTGAGTTAAACCTGTAACACTACGCAAGTTTATTAACTGAAACTATTTTATTTATTACAAATTCACCCAGATCTGAGTCATAAACTTATTATTTGTGACAGCTTATAAAAATAATGCACAATATACAAAACATTGTTGTTGGTTTGTTAAAAAGTTGGCGTAAACTGCTATTTTGTAAAGAGGTAACACACGAAATCTTTTATACGCAACGTTATGTGTGAGACGCGACGTTACGACGTCACATATTTTATTACGTTTTGGCGCTAAAGTGTGTCTGACGTCGTGGCGGTTCTATGTCCATCTGAATTAATTTTTACTAATTTGATTACAATGTTATGTGATAAAAGGCATTTTAAACTCGTTCCCATTCCATATAAAATGTATGAAACTCGTTATGAATTATTTTTAATTTTAACTCGCCAAAAGGCTCGTTAAAATTAAAATAATTCATAACTCGTTTCATAAATCTTATATGAAATGGGAACTCGTTTAAGATCCCCTATTTATGACTTTTCATTTCGCAGAGGTATACCCCTTCATAAAACTTTACCCTGCAACATAACCAAGTTCATAACTGGCAATAACTTTGAAATAAGAACCCGGCTTGCAACGCAAGGTTCCGTGGAGCAACTTTCTAGTTAATGATCAGATGTAAGTTAATTACCAGATGTAAATGAAGGTCTCCTGAATCCGATAACCAAATAATTTAAAGGTATATACCACGCAAGAAGCATATATATGAACCTGATGAATATGTGAAACAATAGCTGTTAAATCATCAATGTGTGTAAAAGTAAGATTTGATTGAGGAAAAATCCGAAAATTTCCGGAATATATCCGCAGATTTGGCAAGCCTGAAATAGATACTTACATAGGTAGTGGTAAGTTCGCATAAATATATTGATTATCGATATTTTTACTTAATTGCTCAATTATCGATCGTTTAATTCACCCGCAGAATTTAACCGCAGCTAATTCTTGCTATTTGACAATTTGACGGACCAATCACTGGGTGTAAACTTGGTATCAGTGCAAATGAATTCTCGGCGAAAACCAGTCACGGTTGCACGACGATAGTGGTTTCGGTTGCAACACGAACAGTCAATTATTCTCAACGATGCCTGTTTACCAACGTTGATTTGAATGAAAAAGTTTAGTATTTGGTATTTTAGCTGTTTTTTTCTTCCAAAATATATCATTAATCGCAAATATATGTTAAATAAGTATGTTTAAACGATTTTATTTGCATAGTTTCTATATATAAAAATGTTCTTACTGTAAAACGATAACATCTCAAAAACTTCAACACGTATGGCACTTTAATACAAACGAGTTTATTAAAACATATATACAAACAATTAGAAGTAGAAGTTAGTTCGTATTATTTGTCATAGGGTCAAAATAACTGTTTTAAAAAAGTGTGTGTCACGGAGTGTCCCGGGGTCTCGACGACAACATGTTTAATGTACCGGTTACTCAACGCGGACGTTTCTCTTGTCAGAGTCTAACTATCCAATGCAAACATTCTTCTCCGTGGTTTTCATCATGTACAGAAGCGGTTAGATATTATAGAAATAATGTGGCCTGTTGAAACACATCACGAGATTACACATAAAACTAGAACATTTAACATACAAAGCGTGATTCACAATTGATACCACTAGTTTACCCACTTCATGTGTCTATGCTAATGTTCACCCTAACATGCCTGCTGATTCAATAGGATAACAATTTGGAATTTAATCAGTATTAGGTGTCGTAGGGTAGGCTGGTCTAAGTGCACACTAGTATACTGTGAAACTACTAACTGTTCATGTTTCCGCCATACCCATTATATTAGTATAGTTTTGTCCGTGAATACGAGTTTATTGTAGTGTTGTATCCCATAATATGTATTTACTGGTGTACTCGTTAACTTTCATCTTCCATAGATGTACTAACATATACGTCCTTTATGTATATTGAGGATCCCTCCAGAAAAGAAACCTACATCACACTCTCCAATCTACTAGTAGCTATGATTCCCTCCATTAGATAACCCTGTAATTGTCGTAAAAAATCCGTGACGGTGTAATGGAGAAACCGTGACATTAGAATTGCAATCGACAAGAAACCTTGACATTTTTATAAGCATGAAAGGCATTGCTATGTCTAATAGCAACATACATGTAATAAATTGGCGCAACTAATACCACTATCGTAACGCAACCGTGACTGGTTTTCATCGAGAATACAGTTGCTCTGATACATGCACCGGGTTTAATCCCAGTGGAATTAAATGTGTAAATCGTCAAACGATACGGGTCACCATTTCTGATTGATCAATAACGACCGCACCTATATTTTGTTACATGTTTCTTTGCCGGATACACGTACTATGGTAGTTAACAATGGCGTCTGTTGACATTACGCTCGAATGAGTTAAGTTGAGAGAAGGTGGATTTGGAATAAGAGCCATAGGCCAACCTTTACTGATATTTACTCCGACTAGATACAGATATGCATATAGAAAGCAAGATTTCTCGGGAAAAGTAATCTAGTATATGTGAACTGTATATGTACACACTCCACACTGTGAAGGTGTCGATTTGAAATGAAGACCACACAGACGCATAAGATTCAAGTGAAGCATGTGTAGCAAAGTTGAACATAAATGACCTTCGTTGTCCACGAACAAGAGGAATTCGCTTTTTTTTAATTTCGATGTGTATAACATAAAATAAACCGCAGTATTATCACAGCCAAGAATACATGTGATTGGAGCAGTTGTACATTGTATTTTCTTAAACATTTAAAACTGTTCGAAATGGGTGCAATCTCGTCAAAGTTAAATCCATTTGGAATTGGCTGTAAAAAATACAAAAAAAAACGGACAGGGAAAGTAGCATTCAAGGAGGACAGTCAACCACAAAACACAGAAACAAACACGCAAACAGACAAACAAGAAGGCAAAAGTAATAATAAATGCAAACGACATCACAAACACAAAAAGGGTTGACAATAGGGCTACCGCCTTGGAACGGTCAGTGGCAAAGTAGGCCACTGACGGTTTAACCGGTTCTAGGGTGCACCAAACCTCACACTTACCCTACTGTCATCCCAATAAAACAGGACAGTGTAAATAAAGAAATCACCGCCATGATCTAATCTCTAAGCTCATGTAGCTAATAACTATTCCGAAGCCATATGGGTTAAATTCCAAGTTGAAAAGTTGAATTTAGATGCAGATTTAACATTAGACGCAGGCGGTAAAGGAGCTCAGTTAAATGTTGGTGTGAAGTGCAAATCGACCGGAATTATGAAGGGGTTTACCATCATACAGCCAAATGAATATATTCGTTTCGCTATTGGAGGAGCTATGAATGATACAGTATACATTACCATTTTTGATAACTCAAAAAATGTACTTTGTCATAACTTTCCCTGTAAGGCAGACTACAGCGTTGTTGTTACAGAAAGAGGACAAGTTAAGAATACCCTGTATGGTCACGTTTGGAAATCTGCATAGTGCCAACAGAACTTTTATCTCAAGGGCATATACTTCTTCACGACCGAAAGTTCCCGGATTGTATACCCTAAATCGTATGTGTTCGTCAATTCGATGAGTAAACATTTCATTTTGTTCTCTGTGATCTATACTCCGATTGAAATAAGATGTTTCGGTGCAAAGTACCCGGTGTTATTTCTAGTTTTGATTAGTGTTAATTCTAGCCCAAAGCACCAATGGTTAAGGTAGTTAAGGAGAAGAATCTGACATTTTTAAGCTGATATCCAGAAACTTTCCTAACTTTCCTAACATTTACAGAACGAGTGGTGTCCGAAAAGAAATGCACATCGGCGAAATATCTCTCTAAAACTGACTGAAATGCTGAAATTTCTATGACAACCCTTCAAAATATTCCCCACGATTACAATGCATAGTTTTAACCTGTGAATGAATTCCAGGAAAGCGTCACGGTAGGCTGATTTTGGTACGTTCCAAGAGCGTGTCTTGAGAGAAAAGTAAGTTTTTCATTTTTGGAAATAGGAAAAAGTCGCAGAGTGCTAGGTCTGGGGATTACGGGGGATGTGGAACGACATTCGCAACATCTCGTAAACTGCTTCGCAGCATGACTCGAATGTAATACGCAGGTTTCCATATTGGTTACGTCATACTAGCGTGACGCGCGTCAGATTCCCGCCAAAACGAATTTGCATTCAAAATCAAAGTTATCTTAAACATTTTGCAATGTCATTTAGCCGATTGCTCCATCTGCAGTTTATTTACGTGAAAGTAGTGATAAAACCTTCATCTGTATTGTAAATAACAAACAGGCAACGCAAATCATACATCAGCACGTGTGGCAAGCGGCCATACTGTTTATGTAGCAACAGCTTAGCAACAGTGCACTATTTTCTGTGCCGTTGCCTTCCGGCTAAGAGAATGTTAAGATTTTGAACAAACCGAAGCGCCGTGATACACACGAGGCGGGATCCCGAAGAATGACGGGATTGGCCGAGCGTTCACGATTGGTGGAACGACTGTAACTTGTTCCGAGTTCGGGAAATTGGTTACAACTTTAGACTTATGAGACGGTGCATTGTCATATAAGGGAGAACATATTGGAAACCTGTAGTTGGGTCGTTTGAAGTATTTCTCCAGTTTTTTAAGCACCATATCACGGTATAATTGGCCTGTGACACTTTTACTCTTCGTTACTGGAACTTGTATGGCTAATTATTGATTAGTAAAACATATAGCATGCACAATTTTCTTCCCCCTCTGCGTTCTTCTGGAAATGCTAGTTGCCCAGGTTTTGATACTCACCTTTATCACTGGTTGGAAATAGTATACACACGTTTCGTCACCAGTTACCACATTTGCAAATTGCCTTTATATTTAATTCATATTTCGAAAACATTTTTAGCAACCTTTTGGCAAGTATTATGCGTACTTGTTTTGCTCATCTGTCCAAAGATGAGGTGCCCATCGCGCAGATATCTTCCTTACTTTTAATATACGTTTCAGAATGAAATGAACTGTGGATTTTGTTACCCTTACAATACGAGCAATCTGACGCACAGTGTGTCTTGCATCAGTTTCAAAATTCTGTCTCACTTTCAACCCTACACATTTGGTGGTGGCGGACTTGGCCGGCCAAATTTTGAAACATCCTTGACAGATTCTACACCAGATGCAAATTTCTTTTTTCAGCGCAGAACTGTTGTATAACATTGTAGCATCCAAAGGCATATTCTATTTCGCTATAAATCTGCTTTGCAGAATAATTAAGTTTAGAGCAAACCTTGATGTAAGCCCTAATTACCTCAATATTATCTACTCGTTTCCGAACCATTTCTGTAACAGTGGTCGAATACTGACTTAGTATATTGTAATGAAGATTATTTAGGAAACGGGTTTACCTACCTATTCATGTATATATCACTGTCTAGGTATTGAATAGAGCTAGCCATATGTATACATATAAAGGAAAGTGTACCAGGATCTGCTTAAGCAACGTCAGATGATAAGCGTATTCTCCTTCTCCACTGGCCATTTGGGTTAGAATGGGACACCATTCAAAACTAGGACGAGACAAGGCCAGGTACTTTGCACCGAATCATTTAAATTAAATCGGATTTTAGAATACAGAAAACGAAATGTATACTCAACGAATCGACGGTAAAACACGATGCCGCATATCGCATCCAGGTACTTTCAGTCGAGACATATCTGTAAAATGCAAGTACGTTAAAACAGGACAAGAACATCCGGTGTTTTAATACGAATTTACAATGATAAAGTTGAAATGGATTTTATTTTTCAATATAATACGAGGGTTTAAGAAAGATGTACGTACACATTATACTAACACCAACTTGAGAAGAGAATGATATGTATACCCCCGCTTTCATTAAAAGACATTGTTATTACTGCCATTTCTCAAATATTATGAATGTTCTGTTCCCAAACTTCATATACACATAACAACTGATGACCTTATGTCCCTATACATCACCAATTGTTGATTGCCTAATTTATTACGGAATTATGGACCTTTGTTTGACTTAGAATTTAATCGGCGGTATTCATTACCTTCAATGATAATTCGAGTTTAGCGTTGTATTCATTTCTGTTCGGCAACAAAAATATCATTGGTACGTTCATCTGTTCATAGTGTGTTGTGAATCCCTGCATCCATAATTTCAAATATCCGCCGACTAACACAACTCAAGGATACGTTTGATACAATGAAATAATATTTTACGATAAAAAAGAGAACAAAATGTGCATATAGCAAGCATAAGTGTATTTACATCATGGTAATTGGCACATATATGCCATGAGCCATACCAGTTTTGTTACCATGTCAAGGGCCACATTCTTACTGGTACAATCTTATTCAGTGCTTTACAAATAAACAAAATTCCATGATAACAGTGACAACACTGCAGCTGATTTCTGCTCTAATGAGTATATACCTAAATAAAACTGGGGTTTCTTTTAAAATATAAGTTTTTCTATGAGACTTCAAGGTAAAAGTCTCTAACAGTGTACATGTATCATAAGTTTAGGACCCTCTACCAAGTATTTTTAAATGGTGAAACTGTGGTAAAAAAATAGCCCAGCCCCGTGGGTAACAGATTTACATAGAATATGTAGTAAATCAAGAAATCGCAAATATAAGCAAAAGTTGTTTCTAGGGACTAAATACATCTTCATACAAAACCTGACGAAAGTAGACGGTTTTTAACTAAAACTTGAACACTGTATAGCCGACCAAAACATATTTGGCGCGTACATAATTCATTAGAAGATTATGTGACATAATAATATCAAGAGAAAACATCAATCAGTTTATCAGTTCAACATTGTAATGCTCAAGTTTAAATCATTATTCAGGTTGGAAAAAAACACACTGTCACATGCAGAGGGGCAGGACCCCCATCCATATTAAGTGTGTCATTTTTATCAGGCTCATTCAAAGTGTTCACATGACACCGCGTATGCAAACGTGGCTCAATCGTAAATGGAGTGTCTACTATAGAATTTGCAGCTCTGCAGGGTTTTAGGCCCATTCTCCACATTTTATCTTGATGTAAATGGAGGATGAGCCAGACACGTTTATTCCTGTTAGGCGCCATATAACCTTTCATGTGTTGATGCGCCTTAAAACCCTACTTAATTCATTTAAATTGTTGATGACACGAACGATAATCAGTCGGACTTTGTAGACCCAGACCTAGACGGCAAAATAGCATATAACATTACGTGTTCCCGCCTTAATTCCATAAAGCGATGAGAAAGCTTACATTAGCAGGATTTTATAACTGATATTTCGACAATAAAATACGTTTACAAACATTTTTACTGAAAAAATACGATAACGTGTTTAAAATTACTACCTATTAAATGCTTAAATTTTACAATATGCAAACATTTTAGGCCAAAATTAAAGTATTATTTCATATCCCAGCCAATCCTGTTTTCGCTTGTTTGAGAAGGGGTTGGATGAGGTATGAAAGTTAAAACTCGGAACACATAATGTGAAATAAGCTGTGTAATAACATTGTTTGCTGTAACACACAACATTCGATGTATCTCAAGATTGTCAAGAATAACTTACAGCACGAATCTGCGACAAATCCAGAACATACATCATCAATTGTATGTGAAGATATTTAAGTATTTGTGAGTTTGTCAACACGCCGGCAGGGATATATTTTGCAAGAAGGTTGTGTTATGCTTGTAGTCAGTTAGATAAAAATAGCTATCCCGCTAACAACATCCTCATTTTACAACATATGTATCCCTTTTCTAAATCTACTGACCATGCTGACGACGAGGTATATATAATTTACATATTGTGAGAAATTCATAATTCATTTTACGCATATTTAATCACGGCTATTATATAAAAAAATGTATACTTTTATTCGGCATACACACATTATTATATTAACACATGGATACAATTTTGATAAACGGTTTTGTAGTTTAATTCTGCCGCTATTTGGCGGGTTAGTTTCTTTCATTAATCATGTTAATGGTATACGCAGAAAGAGACTGACCGAAAAAACAACATGCGCCTATGAATGCATGTTGAAAAATAATTGCATATCAGGCACACCAAAACATAACAACTTATCAAGCTGACTCCGTATAAAACAGGATCTGTATATTTTCTTAAAGATCCAACTGGGGTATATAAGGGAGGTAATGACTGGGGGTGGTTTCCCTTGTATATTTGAACATGTTTCATGTCAGGGACACTTTTTCTTAAAAAATTATAAAAAACAGTTATAGTTATCTTTCAAAAAATATATGCTTGAAGTTTAATTGATTTTCTTTCATTATTATGAAAATAGTGTTATATGGTTCTTTCTGATTTCCATAATTAAATAAAATCATCAAACCAAAATTTCAAATTTCAAATTCATGGGAGGAGCTAAGTATTCATGAGATCATGTGACTCCATTGTTTGTAAACAAGAAACACATGGTAGTATGTTATTGCTGTATAGGTTAGTAAAATGTGTATAATAAACATGCTTAGCACTTACTTAGCGTTTTTAATTTGTGAAATTCTCCAAATACACGTACATTTGTGTTGCAGCATTTTATATCCATTTTTTAAACACTTATTAATGTTTTCACCAATCGAAGTTTGCATCATTTTTAAAATGTTAGTATTATACTGTTTGTGTTTTGTTGCTCAAATACTGATGTATACACATATCCTTTTATTGAATAATCTGTGCAACAGTACATATATTACAGTTTTATCACAATTGTGTTGTATTACCAACAAAGACCGGTATACGGCTCTCCTGGTAGGTTAGGATAGCTAAGTTGAGTACACATTCTGTCATTATCGCTCTTAGAATACTAACAATACTCTCATCTAGGTGGTCCGTTTTCATTAATCTAGCCTTTCTAACAAGATACTCAGTTTTGCGCCAAGCATTTCTTCTGTCGAGCATTGTATCTTACCCTTCTTTAAATTCTATTTTTGGCATGTGGTCTTGACCCACTTCCAAGCCATGATTGTTCATGTGTAATCACACATGATTACACGGAGAACAAAAGCAACGGTACAAAAGAAACACCTACATTTGTCATCAAATCTGTTTCTGTAACATCGTTAATTGATAAAACTTGAGCATCATGTTCCTGCTTTCTTGAATTGAATTAATTGGTAGCTCATGTTGCACATTGTCATTATTTTGTTGTTCTTCTGGTGATTTTTTTATTTCAATAAAATTCCAATTGTAATGATTGAAAAGAGCTTCAGCTGTAAGTTTTTGCTCTTCGTTAACTAATA
The DNA here is from genome assembly GCA_037043455.1 of Cyrtodaria siliqua. NCBI lineage: Eukaryota > Metazoa > Mollusca > Bivalvia > Adapedonta > Hiatellidae > Cyrtodaria > Cyrtodaria siliqua. The sequence continues at coordinate 60,785 of JAWPHD010012666.1, forward strand.
ATGTTTTGGATGTATCCATCACACACAAAATAAAAATATAACACATTTTCATCAACTTCTAAAACATATCACTTCACCGCATTTTATTAAAATGCCGCAAAGACCAGCATGGTGGAGTTCAATTTATATAGGTCTATCAACTATTTCTTTTATTATTTTGAGCATTTAAATAACATATGAGAAATTAATAAAACAAATGGGAAAATAAAAATGCAGAAATGGATCCTCTACCTTACTTGTAATGGAATTGTCCAAATATGATACAGGCTAATTGGGCCAGTAGAACATGATCCATACAATGCAACCTTATCAAAGGTGTTGACATATATATACTCATTATGTCTGGTATTTGTGGATCAGTGTTGCTGTATACAGATTACACATTCATTAAACATATACTAATGGATGACAATTTGTCAAGGAAAAAAATAAAATAAAAGTGCTCAAAAGAAAAACAGATCAATTTGGCTGAATTATGTGTTCCTGTTTTAGAATAATAAAACTAATGAATATCATAAATACAGTTATTGTGTACATGTTTAGTGTATGAGACATACAAGAGAAAATTATGTCGTATATGTTTAAAACTCATGGGAATTACTAACAATCAACAGGTCAACAATGTGTTTTCTGTCGGCTGCTGCAATCCCAATCTATTTTTAGCTAACACTGTATTGCCACTCACTGATAAAACACACACACAGCAGAGTTAATTTACATCCGAAGGTCTGATCGGATGTTGGGTCTTTAACTTCTTTAATGTTTACACGTTCAGAAATTTAATCGCGTTAAGCATCTGTCTTTAAATCATGCCAAATTGTTAGGTAAACAAACACGTCTTGATACGCTTTGAAACATCAACAATGTACTAGTGAAAGTAGTTGGTTTCTGTATAGTTCTATTATAATATATTATATTTAGATAGGTGTATATTGAGAAAAGAAGCGACAGTATCAGAATTATCAGCTTTATTCAGTTGAAGTTCTTGTGGATACACAGCGTTAACCATAGTAGTAGTACAGACAATGTTGTCAATGTGTAATATGTCATCCAGATTTAATTCCGATTTATATGTGTCGGAAAATGACCCTAGTGGTTGGGACTAACTCAGGAAGAAATCAATGACGTTGAATGCATTTACATAAGTTTAATGCAACTTTAAAATATGTTAAATATATATACAATTATCAAGAAAAACAAGCAAATACTCAGATGAAATATGAAAAAGACTGTTCTCATGAACGTTTAAGACGTTCGAAGTATTATTACAAATACTGAATGTGTCGACTGACTATATATGACACTAAAGTGTTGTTGCAGTAACAGCACTGTTGATGATCACAAACGTTGCAAAGAATGATGAGCGATTCCAATGATGGGTGATTGTCATCAAACGCCTTCTATAAGGGTTGATGACGCGATGATTAAGATGACGCGATATCTATGATGACGCGATGAATAACCTCCATGAAGTTGTGGGTTTAGTTCCTCCACTGAGGACTGATGACGGGCCCACCACGTGTCCGGGGGTTTTTGCTACTAAAATAACATGACCATGTTGTTCAGGTACGGGGATCGTCTCCACCGCTCGTTACGTTATGTGTTGATTCCCGCTGAATCACCTAGAGGGCCTACACACCCTAACGACTTAGCTACACTCCGGGTGCTTAGGCTGTAATTATACATACGTTTAGATGTCGGTTCATTAACACAACAATTTTGTACAATTATCTGTACACAAACAAATCATTATCTAGTAAATATGAGCCATGCTTTAATTTTGAGTGTAGCAATGTATACGTTTTCTACAATACTATGTATACTCATCGACATATATACAAGTATCGCACCTCGTCCGTTAAACAACCGTTATCCAATGCGCCTAATATACAACGTTATCAATTTAATCTTATATTACAATTAATGAGTTATGCACATACATGTATGCATATATATATGCATGTCCTATCAATGTTAACTAATGTACCTAGTATACAAAGTTATTAAATCAATATCGTTCAATGAATGATCGATTACAGTAATTATATTTAATAAAGTTTACTTTTGAATCATATGCCAGTGGTATCAAGGTGGTGTTTGAGAAACATAGTAGCTAACCGGATGTAGTAGCATCGCCAAACAAGATGGCGACGCCCACTGAATACAAATGTACGACAAAATTTCATAAAATAAATACTGATCACATATTGCCTGTGAATTTCGCCGTTTCCAACTTCTGCACAAACAAAGCAACTTTCAATCAATCCCGGCCATGACTGGAGAACAATGCATTTTATAACCAACGTTCGGAACGCCCAAAACATTATTTCCCACGTTCATTCCGTGATACACGTGGCTAAATGCGCAGTATTAAAATTCTACACGAAATGACCCTTACACAATTTTGCCCTTTAGCGAGACAGATTGTAAAATACCTATACTTTTACATGCAATAACGCACATATAATCTTATTGAACGGCCCTGCCGTACGCCTTTTACCGGGGCTATAAAATGTGCTCGCTTTTCCGTGGTACATGAAAATATCATGCAACTGGTGAATTTGTTTCAACTGAACAATGGATTAGCATGTGACTGACAGTTGTCGCAAAGTGCTATATACGACCAATACGCTCTACCCGAGATTATTTTGTGACAATATGTAATAATGGCGTTGTTTAAACGATTATCAAAAAAAATGTATACAGAAGTAATATACATGTATAGAAAAGTTAGAGTTGTTATGAGGAAGATATACATATATAGTTAAGTTATAGTTGTTAATATAAGGATGATACCAACAGTGTGTACAGGATCGATGTCGAATAAAAAAAATCATATAACTTGTTATCAAATATAGAGACGATAACTGGAGTGCCACCTGTCACTTAAAACAAGTAATACATACATGTATTTCAATCGTTTGACATGTTTGATGCTTCAACCGTTAGGTCAAATAAGTTATGCAAAATACAACTTTTTATCAGATATAGAGACAATAGGAGGGGTTACATGTGTCCAGGATATTAGACACGCTTTTCGATTGTCTAAAAATGAGATATAGGGTCCTATAGAAACCACAGCATCCGAACGCAATGGCATCGTAGGTCCGCACTGTACTGCAAACAAGGACTTGATAATACAATTTAAGAGACAAAAACAACATAAATGGTGGCGAAGACAGGGTTACCGACTTGGAACGGTCAGTAGGCAATAGGGCCTACTGGTTAGCTTGAATCGATTATATATGCGCACAATCCTCGCTATTATCCTGTCGTCAGCGCCCAAATCGACAAGACAGTGTAAACAAAACTACATCCCATCAAAAGGAATTCTCTAACAATAAAGTCCACATCCTGAGAAACTAACTAAAGAAACACATACAAAATAATAAACATCTCAGGATGTATCCAGAATCGTACAGAACAACCATAGTAGTTGCAGCTAAAGAGAAAACCATAAAACCATAAAACCCAAGGGACGAAAGCTCATGCACCCACCTCCCTTAGTTGGGGTTTCAGTAGGTGCAATCATAGAGTCCCAAGAGGTAGTACAGTCATCGCACAAGCGAAAAGAGAAGCGTAATGGCAGACTGTAGAGGGGTCAATCACTAAACATGCAGTGCGCTGTAAAACCAAAGGGTTATATCCTTTTCTGACGAACTTCCTGATTAAATTGATAAAGTGGTCAGGAAACCCGTCAGACACCTTTAACTTTCGAAGTTCATAGACCACATCTCCATGAAATGAGGGTTGTGATATGCCTAGTCGCAGAAGTGTTTTAAGGTTGATGTTGTACTTTTCCAGCAGGCCCTCGTTGCGGCGACCTGGGCCCGTATTCATAAAGCACTTAAGTGGAAAACATTACTTAAGTCAAAATTTAAGATGTTTACGTGTTTTTAAATATCCCTATTAACCTCTCAGGGACACTACAAACCATCTATTTTAAGATAAATGTTTAGCTGTGTTTTATTTATCCATAACCTTATAAGCAATATTAAGAAAACATCTTAAATCGATATGAAAGATGTTTAAAAAAAATGATAAAATGTGACATGTTAAGCTATTGTTAAGAATATTTATGAATACGGACCCTGGACATACGAGTATATCCCTTTTCTCTCTTATATACCAAATACCGTTGTGCTCGCTTATTTATTTCTTATTTGAAATCGTATAGACTAGGCTTGTGCCCATGTTATTTTGTTGGATTGAGTAATCTCCCTTGTGTATCACTCTACTGTGTATATTATGGAGATATGAGGAATAATCTTTTATTTAAAGCTAGCGTGAACCAGTCATATATGTATACACTCAAGATATAACAAATAAGAACTTGGACTTGATTAAATGTAGCATTTAGAGAATGAATTGATTAATTATACCAAGTATATGAGTAATGGTATCTCGGACAAGTAGATACATACTAAATCAAATGAACTTGTTGTCATTTAATACATGAGGAATAACGTATAATATACATTAAGGAGCACGTCTTTCTCTATGGTTAAATACCCTCTTTATGTAATCCAGTTGAAAATGCATGTACAATTGTATGTACAATTATACTGCCTATTAATGCTGCCTTGTTTGTTAGAGAATATAAACTGGCAGGGATATCATCACTGTCCCGTTTCATTGGGATGTCAATAGGATACATATGATGTTTGCTGCAACCTAGAACCTGGTTTAAAACCCCAGAAGCCTTCTTATGCCACTGACCGTCCTATGGCGGTAGCTCTATTATCAATCCTTTTATATTTGTGATGTCATACATTACCTTTTATTAATTTGCATGGATAGTGTTTTCTTCTGTGCGTGTTTGTGGTTGACTGTTGTACCTACTTTTACAGTAAATGTAACTCAAATATCTATTTTTGATAGCTGTGCATGGTATTTTAACATAATTATCTACTACGTACTGTTGTTGAATAATAAACAAATATTTGGTGTAAATATTTATTGAGAAAAACATACATGACCTTCGCTAAATTTATATGTTTAAAGCAATTCACAATGTATTTAACTATTTAATGAAAGTACACATATAAATGCTTAAAGAGATCATCCTGTACGTTTCATGCACAGCTATAAAAGAGTTAAATTTTCTGTAAAGTTTACATGCATTTTTAATTGGATTACACAAAAGTGATATTGAACCTTAAAGCTGCTATAGCTATACTTAAGGATTAATAAACATTTATCGTATAACATGGCTTCTGGGAGTGTAATAAAGCCATGGCTTACTTCTCGTAATACACTAGTGTATTATAGATGCAAATGAGGATCGAATCAGTGTGTTTGTATACAGTAAAACATGTAATCCAAATTGTTTGCATGGTATATCATACGATACGATCAGACACCTTAACTATTTATCATTATTTGAAATCTTACTTTATAAAATGCATGTTAGTAAGTTAGTAACGTTAAATTTGGTGTAAAGTGAAGCATTATTTGTAGAGGCGAAGGCATTACAGCCGCGTAACGTAGCGACGTCATGAAAACAACAACACGACGTCATGATTCTTCTTACACATTGCCGCGGTATTTAAGCTAAATTGACAATATTAAAATGAAACTATCACTTCGTAGGTGTGTTATATGATAAACAGATTCTTACATTCAAGACTTTAATAAACTCGTTAGATAAAAGATAGGATGCTCGGCAGAGCCTCGTATGCTATCATTTGTATGCAACTCGTTTATTAAAATCAATAACACACAGTCACTCATGTAAGATCCTCTATGTAACAAATAATAGATACGTGGTTGGATGGGTTTAAATTCTCGCATCCTTCCTTAAAATGGCAATATACCTCTGTTATATAGTAACATCGACAACTACACTGCCTTAAACATTTAAAAATAGTTTATTCAACCCAAGACTCGAACTCAATATTTCAAGACAATTCGTATGCAATATCGTTAGAGTCAGCTGATAAGCTACTTTTGATTTAACTGTATATATGTGTCTGAAAAAGAAATTTTGTCTTCTTTTCAATGTTTTTTTGACAAATTATACACTGTGACGGTGTATTTTCTGTGTATATCATTTTAGTGTTGGATAATACATAACATATTTTATAATCTATATTTTCTGGAGTTTTTTTCCAAAGGTTTTTATGTACGTGCTAAACGCATCTAATCACACACACACACACAAAATTAAAAGAGGAAAACGTCCATAATGCTAACAGTTTATCCATATAGAGAACTCTATTGAAGAACTGACTACCTAGCCAAGTGGTAAAGCATGTGACTTGTCAATCAGAAAGTTCGTCTCTCCCACAAATCATGATACTTGATTGTGCATTGTTGATGTTGTTTCGTCGATAGCAGGTAAAGAAATAAAAACAAATGGCTATTTGCGGGTTTCTAGCCACGTTTCACCATATTGAACTTGGTAGTAAATAGAGCGTTAAACCCTTGCCATTTACTATTGGTACATATCCACTAGCCTTTTACACAGATATAGTAGCTTCAAATTACAACCTTGGCAAAGGATGAAACAGTGAATCTGTCATATTCAACTTCTATGTATTCGGTTATTTCTCAAAGCTGTTATCGTGGTGCAATGAAGACATTGACCAATATAAAATACAAGTAATACCTTACTGTTAGACCTTGCATTTAAATACACGTTTATATGAATATGATTACTATTTGTATTTTGGTTATATGATATGGCCATAGTATTCAGAGGATTGATGAAAACCATTCTTGTGTGTATGTATGGAATGTTTCATGATTGATATTTGGTCACCTACAATGTCTTAGTTTAAAAATAGTTAATTCGAATTAAACATATTCAAATATCAAAAAGAGGAAACAAACAAAACCATCCTTGGTGTGCAAAAGGAAGGAAATGGATCGCAGAAATCACAAAATGCCCACCCAAACGCAATGACACCGCTCTGTACCGCAAATTTAAATAAATGAGCAAGTTTAAAAAAAGAGTATGATAATGGACCTTTGGAAACGGCCGAGCACGACACATACGAAATATTGCAGTCAATAAGGTTTGATTGTGACTGTTCATGAGCGGTAGTGAAATATGCTATCTACCGCTCACGCCCTCTAGCCCCGGGATGAGCAGAACTCAATATTCATAAAATCAATAGTACACAATTTTAACCAGTCAATAAACAAGACAATACACAACACACATAATGGTTAATAATAAACCCTTGATTAACTACATGATATATAAGCTTGGCGAGGACGTGCACGCAAATAAACAACTTAGAACATATGCGCAACCATATAGTAACAATTGGATTAATGCGCAAACATGCAGTTACTGTTACAAGACGATTAATTTAACAAAATGAAATGACAATGAAACATTGAAATAGAAGTGCATGTAGAATTGAATATATTTCAGGTGGGTACAATACTACTAGATCAAGGCTTAAAGCCCCAACTGCCATATAAAAGACAGAAGATGGCGCTGGGGCAAATTTCTATATAAATTATGCATGTTTCACATCAGAGGTCTCTTTTTCAAATTTTTGAATAAACTACTGTGTAAAATAAATTATGAAAAGTTGCACAAATACACATTTAAACATGTTAAGTCAATTTGTGTAATTAGTTTTTAAACAATCATTCGCAAAGTACAGTTTCAAAAAAATAATTTAAACCAACTGTGTCAAACAATTTGAATTTACTGGGAGTAGCCTATGAGGTTATGACCCTAACTAATATAGAATGTAAACATCTTTATCAACAAGTGTGCTGCAGCAGACGGCTTAGAACTACTCTGTATTATCATCAAGACCAGACAATGTAAAGCATCCTAATTTAAAGCGGGTTGTCAACAGACCTTCAAAAAGGCACTAGATCTTGATTTTGTGTCGTTATAAATGTAGAGGAAAAGTTTCAATGTTCATTTGTGAAATATTATTGATTGATTCAATTCAAGTATAGAGTCGGCTGCTTCAGCATATGTAGGACACTGTTTTAGTTGACAGACAGTTTGTGTGCAGCAGTCGTTATTTGATAAGCCCCTCCTAGAAATATTTACTACCGGGGCAGTAAATGCTGGGGGTTTAAGTAGCAAAAGTTTTGCTATACATTTAGAGTTTGCATCATAAGTATTTATCATGATCTTGGAAACACTCATGGGCAAACTGTATTAGATATTTCAAGTAACTATTTATTGTTGCAATTTTGTTTTTGTATTAAAACGGTTTTTGTTTCATTCAGAAAAGAATACGGAAGCAGATATGTACTTTAAATAAAATACAGGAGACGTGAAGACCTCTCTATACCAGTACAATGGTGTATCCGAAGTTTTCCAGATTAAAAAAACAATATACTGCTTTTACGGGATTTATTATCAAAGTAATGTATACTTTTTACATTTATAACATTGTAAGTACCATTTAATAATTGTGCTGTCATTTCAAAGATATAATTGTCACAATAACAACAATAGTATGGCATTGGGACCCAAGAGGGATGAGTTATTGCTTAAACACCATTGAAAGATAAAAATGTATATTTTTTAATTTATAACAATAACTCCATCTTCGCAAATTTGTTTTTTACGTACTTATTTAATTCAAAACATTGATATCTTCATAAAGCATAAAGCATGGATACAATTTAACTACAATGTTGCTGCTATAATGCCAGTATAAATTCACCTGATCTGTATGAATGTATAATAGCCATATTTTATGGCAACGGAACAGCACTGACATAGATTTGTATATATTACATAAGCTTCAAGTTTAAAACTGTTTAAACAAGCTTTTAATTGATTTAGTAATACCATTTTAACAAAAATATACCATTGAGACCCTTAAGGGGGCCATTTACTTTTTAAACACAGTATTAAAGGAGAACGACTTTTTGATTTATAAAATGATTCTTGTTCACAAATTATATAATTCCACATACTAATTTTATGTTTTCATGACATTAGTATGTGGAATGATAGAAACTTTGATTCCTTCACAAAATATTAAAGATTTATCATATCAATTATCAATATAAATACTCATTAATTTGCGTTAAAACAGTAATACATAATATGTGTATACAAATTATGTTGCTTTGAGGTATTTACTGTGAAATTCAGGTAAAACTGTCTCAATAAGGGTTTTGTTTGTCCTAATAATATTTAAATCAATATAAATCCATAATTAACAAAAGGTACATATTACAATGTTTTCGTGAAAGTACATTGTATTCACTAAATCAATGTGATGTATTATGAGAAATCAATACAGTTTGAAAGGTTAACATTATTAGCTCAACTTTTCGAAGTAAATGCAAGCTATTCTCCTCGACCCGGCGTCAGGGTCGGTTAACCTTTTACTTTAAGCTCATTTTTGAATAAACCGTTTAAAGGGCTTTATGCATGTATTTACTTTCGTGCCGTTAATCTGTTATGAATATTAACTGAAGTATGCCCCTTTTTCAACTTAGTTTTCCCCCAAAAAATAAACAATGCCTCAATAATCAAGTGTCTTCCGTCAGCTCTTGTTGTATCTTTTGTTTTACTATATTGTTATAAATATGTTTATGACTGCTTTGCGCTATATTAATGTTGCGCCAATTCTTTGCTAAATGTATTCAACCTTTAATAAATTTATACGCGTTAGTCATGACGGTTACCTTGGTAGAACAAATTATAAGTGATAATGCCTGTTCTTTAATTTCTACGACATTCACACTGGCCATTGCAGAAGCATAGCAGTGGAGGTTGGCCTTCAAGCACCTACAACGACTAGAGCAGGCTATTTTACACCGAATACATTCATGATTTCCTTTTGATGCCTTATGGTGCCTCAGCTAGTGTACTCCAAAAATGTGATCCAGTTGTGTCTGAACCCAACCTTAGTCTGAGGGCATTGGCGTTTCGGCGCAATTTAAGAGCATTTATGTGACGCTCCTGGTACTCCTTCCTTCTGATATGTACCAGTTTCTTACTTAGTGTATATTATATTTAGTTGAAGCAACAACCTTTCTGCATACCCGATATGGTTATCCGTGTTTTACATGGGTGAGGAAAAGCCTAATCTTACACATTGGGAAGATAAAAGTCGCACGCTGATATCAACAACGACAGTTGCATGACGTCATTGTTTAACTAACTTTCCAAACATTAGTAGTCGGCGACTTCAACGCACTGAATGTAAATGGTATTTAAGAAAAATAATCAGTCATGTGTATCCGGTTCAGGTAGGGAATTCCAAAAAATAGTATGAAAGCAGACATTTGGAAATCGCCGAACACGATAAGTACACAAACTATTGCAGTCTCGGTTTGATTGAGACTGTTCATGAACGGTAGGGAAAAGTGCTTTCTACCTCTAGTCACCGGGTTGAGCAGAACTCAATAATTAAAATGTCTTTATCACAAAAAATTCAGTCATCCCGAAGATGGTATGCATATGACGGTGAACATGGAACCTTCAATGAGGTCTTTCACACAATTCCATGGCCAGCGGCGTATGGTCCCAGTTTCTACCAAAACGTTTAGCCCTAAACGAGAAACAATGGGCGAAATAAACAAAATGGAGTTAGGAGCAGCGGTTATGAAGCTTGCGTATCACATGTAACAGTCAAATACTGAATTAAAAAGCAGGCACAATATACTAAGGGTGATTAAACTATACTCAGAATATTTAAAGGTTGGAGTAGTGGAACCAGCCACCTATTCCGAATTCAAGTAGGAAAACAAAAGGTATTAAATAATGTACCACCGATATCTGTAAATATCGGGTTCAAATTGGAACCTCGGCTCGAACCACGGCAAGGCCTCTGTTCCGATAAAAACCTCGTGTATACCTCGTGTTGAATTTCCCTATCTTCACCGGATACTCAGGAACAATTATTATAATCTAATTGCTGGTTTCTTGATATTGTATTAGTTTCGTGATCTGAATAAATTAATGGATTTTTCGTCCTAGACGTTCATTTATATGTTAATATGCTAGTAATGTCGTAACTCTTCTTGACGAGAAATATGTTTGTTTTAGTTGTCAGCTAATTTTCATATCTTTATATTCATTACCAATAGTTGAAGATAACCTCCTCATGACTACAAACATCACGTGATTCAATACATGAGTCCACATACGATTAGAAATACGTACAATGTTATTTACCTGGTTGCACATTACTTCATCTAGGTTATATCATACCTCCATATCTTGTATACCAATTAAAACATGACGACATAAAAGAGACGATCCGTACCCTAAAGTTGGCATTTAGTATTGACAATCGGTTAATAATTGCTTTGTTTGTTTGTTTGAATGGTGTTTTACGTCACAGCATATTTTAGGCTATATATGACGTTCGATTTTTGTGTGGTAGAGGCAGACCATCCCATTTTCCTGGGTAGAACCAGACGATAATGACAGTACTATCACATAGCTTTGGCGTAAGAACGAGGGTGGGGGTGTGGAGGTGGGTGGGGGGCAGACCCCCCATTGATATGAAAGAGGGTTCCAGATTATGGAGTGTGTATACCCTCACCCCCAGCATCTCCAATGTCAAAGAAAAGTAGTGTGTTCTTGTTCACTAACAGACAAAAAGACAGACCATCTCCAAAGACAATTGATTCAAATATATATGGCTTCTTTCGAGAATACAAGAATCTTAATCATAATCTTGTAACACTGTGAGCCTTGAGGTCAACAGCATGAAGGGAGCATCCCTGACGTCAGGATCACCTTTGAACAAACTTGATAGACGACCAAAAGCTAATGCTACATGCGAATTATTAGCACTCTATAATTTGTCGTTTCATAGTAGAATTCGCAAAGTGTTCCCGATGTACGTCCTAGGGATAACATGTGAACTCTCACTTCACAACCCCCGGACCCCGACACCCACCTTACTCCCCCCGCCCAATGTGGGCGGCCATTTTTGACCACTTCATTTGAAAAAGCTTGACAGTTAATTACCTTGCTATCACTTCTAAGCAATATCTGTCGAAAACAGTGTTTGCAGTTTTTGAGAAGATTGGTTATTGGTATCTACTATTTCTAGTAACAGAGAGCATCTTGGCACTGATCTTGACGCAGTTTTAACAAACTTGAATGACACTAATCTGAGGATTGTTCATGGTTTTAAAGCAAATATTAAGGAAGGCAGGCGGTAGAATGGTAATCTCAATACCTCAATATTTGAGCGATTCTTATTTAAAACAAATGCCCCTCTTGTGTGCCTCATAATTATTATGCTTAACATAGACGGCAAAAAAGTACAAAGAATTGGAATATTATATTGTTACATTTTTATATTTGTTTTTACTTACATTTCGAAACTTGGTTTTCCTTTCGTAATTTACAATCGGGAATTCAGGATTTTCATAATAAATTTGTTTTAGTTCCTGCAGATAAAGCAGCTAATTATATAATTATTGTTTGACACCTACATTACGTCAATGTTTTATCTCTGGAACTCGGCAGCACCAAATCGTATACTCCCAGTTAATTCTACTGAGGATGATGTTGTTTCCGCACATATCACTCGGTGCACTACTTTCAAGGCTGGTGTAAACGATAAGCAATATAAACTGCCTACCATGTACTGGATTCCTAAATTACATAAAAATCCATATAAGGCTCGCTTTATTTCTAATTCTAGTGCCTGCACCACAACAAACATCTCCAAACTTTTAACTTCTTGTCTTACTGCCGTTAAAGATCACGTTAAACTATATTGTGATATAACTTATGAATGGAATGAATGGTGTTTTACGGCACGTCGACACATAAATAGGTCATATTGTGCGCAAAAATTTATGAAAATGAAGTATTAATTAAAAATTAATGTAAATATATAAAGATAAAACTATTAAAAAATAAGGGATGATCAGGTGTAATATAAACTATGTATGTAAATCAACAAATGCCCGTCAACGGGTATATAAACAAGTAAATATATATAAGAACACATTACAATGATTTATATAGTCTGATCTCTTTCAGGAAATCTAAAACAAGACTAAAATCTACAGTATCAAATAACTCTTTCATAGTATTAACATTGTAGTACCTTTGACGCATAGGATCAAAGTCTACACATTCCAATAATATGTGTTTGACCGTTAACGGTGCAAAGCAGGGTATACATTCTGGTAATTGCTCACCTTGTAATAAATATGAATGAGTATAACGTGTATGCCCTATCCTGCACCGGACTAGGACAACTTCCTCTCGACGAATGGGTCTTCTAGAAGAACGGCATTCTCCGAGTAACGGTTTAATTGGATGGAGTTTATTGTTAACTGACAAATCCCAAGCGGCTTGCCAAGAGTTACGAATATATGTGTTAATACAACTTTTAAAATCCGTATAAGGTAATTTGGTATTAGTTATATGTAAATCTAATGCTGCCTTAGCAGCACTATCAGCTCTATCATTACCACGTATTCCTACATGGCTTGGAAGCCAGCAGAAAATAATAACATTATCAATTAT